>JAODAL010004066.1:47500-162566 GCA_025379985.1 Phyllomedusa bahiana | reverse complement strand
AGGGGGCACAGAGGGGGAAACGGGACCCAGGCAAGGTCAGGGGGAAAACACAGTTGAGTGAAGTAGGTATCAAAGTTAGCAAGTAAACCGCAAAGTTAAGAACTAACGGAAGGCAAGACCAGCTAGAGCTGCACAGGGGGAGCTTAACCAATACTTAAGAAGGACACAGGCTTGAGGAGTTTTATATAGGCTGAAAACAGAAACAAGATGGCACCCAGCGAGAACAAAATCCACCATCTTGACGGGGGGCAAACTTAAAGAATTGTCTCATTAAAAGCTTTCAGCCTCCCCGGGGCGGGGGAGTTAATTTTGAGGGGCGTGCTAGCTTTCGCCCTTCTCCTCCCTCTTCCCCCCCCCTCCCCTCAGCACACAAAAAGCTCTCCTCCGTAACTTCTAAAACACAGGGGAGGCAGGAGGATTGCTCCAGAGTTAACCCGTTGTGCCTCCTAGCTGCTCGGCCTTGCTGCTGTCTCCACATCAGGAGACGGGAGAGGGCTGTTTGAGTTTTTTTCCTATACCCCCCTGCTTAGATAAAAAATCGCACATCTCCAGCAAACAAACAGCCCCTTTTCAGAACAACACAGGGACGGGGAAATGTTATAACTCAGGATTGTCACTAGACAGAAAACATGAACTTTTTCCCACATGCTTTATCTGTTCTATTACATTGACAGCTCCACAACATCATGAATAGTAAACACAGGGTCACTCGCCCCCATCAAATCTTGTAGAGAGCAAGGAAGCAGGCACACACGGGGTTAATCCGGCAGCACGGACACAAAAGCCAGATCCTCCCTCCCCTCCCTCCACACAAAACATTCGGGGGAGGGGCAACTGCTCTGACCTTTTAGTCATACAGCCCTACACCAGTGGAAAAGGGACAACAGGTCGCTGCAAAGAAACTTGAGAAGCGATTAGTACTACTAACGGCTGCTAAAAATCAGTAGGAACATTTGTAATGAACATAATGCAAAGCTGCTTGTTTTTAAAGATTTTTTAAATTTAAAACCCAACTTTGTCGAGACAACCCTTTTAAGGGGAAACACATAAACAAAATTTCCAAGATGAGCAGGAATTCCCGACAGGGGCTTGGAGATCCCGCTCCCTAGAGGCGTACAGAGCCCCGTCCCCATGGTCAAGACTGGGGGGTTTGCCCGCCAAAAAGGTCGCTTTTTAACGTAGTAATTTAAATTTAATGATCCTTGACCCTGTCTGAATGAGAAGTGAAATGTCTTTTTGTCTTGTTTTTTGGAAAAACTGAAAAATAAAAACTTTTAAAAAAAAATCTTATGGCTCAGAACCCATAAGCAAATTTAAAATCTTGCTTGATTTTATTTTTTTTTTTTTCAATGGGGGACAGTCAACGCTTGTGTAAGATTCTGCAGGGAATGCATTGTGACCGGAACGTCTGCATCAGAGGAAAAGTGAAAGAGAATGACTCCCCACCGGGGAATATGAAAAGGGGATGGTCTGGCAAGATGGAAAAGGGAAAAGGCAAGAGAAAAACCCCTTAAATAAATTTCACTCACCTGTGAGCCCCAAAAATAAAACTGGTCTGTAATCATTTTAATATGGTTTACAGAGCGCCTGTGTACAACTGTGACTACCACTGTATGGTCCTGTTTGGGGGGTAATATTTGGGTGTTAGTGTAATGGCTTATTTTCCCGTAACCATCACAAGGGTTTTTTTTAGTCCTTTATGTTCCCTGATATTGGTCATCTTGTGGCAGTAAAAATTAGGTGCTGGTAAATTTTTGTTATTAATATTTTTTGGTCTTGATATATTGATTTGTCATAACACATGAGGGCTTTTTTTTCCCCAAAAAGGAAGGGGAAATGTGGGGGTTTTTTGGCCCTTTGTAAATTGCCTTTTTGCAAATATTGCTTTAGTAAACGGGTTTGGCCCAGTAATGTTTAGGGTGGTATTAGTCATTTATTTTAGAAAACATTGGGGCTGAAAAAGGAGCCCTTGCACTGACCTGCAGAATACAGATATGTAAATTTAAACTGTACAGTGAAACTTCAAAAAAAAACAAAAATCCAACAAACAAAGGCCCCAATTAAATTTTTTTTTGCTTTTTAAACCACCCCAGTTTTTTTTTTTGGGCGAGGGGGGGGGGGGGGGGGGGGGTTGGGGGGAGGAGGCAAGAAAAGGGCAGACGCTTTGGCTTTTCTAACTTAATTTTCTTTTTTTCCACGCCTGGCCCAATTTCAAATGAATATTAAATTAATTTTTTTCTATAAGAAAATTCTTAAGTAGAAAAAATTTTTCCGTGGCACTCTCACCGCAGATTCAGTCCCCCGCCAAAAAGGAAAACCGTTTTTTAAAAAAAGTATGGTCCACAGCTATATTTTTGGGAGTAGGGGGGCCCCAAAACTGAATTTTTGCACCCGGGGCCCAGAGCCCCTTTAGCTAAAATCCACTCCCTTAAAAAAAAAATTGGGTAAAGGTGTTTGGACGCCAAAGCATGTCTCCCCCCCAAAAACGTATTGAGCATTTTAGATACTTTTTGATTTGCAGAAGAAACGTACCCAATGCCCTTAAAGAGGGTGCCTGATGCGAAAAAAAAACGGGTCAAGAATAAAAAATTCAGTTTTTTTGAGGGGAACCCTTTAAAAACATATCTTAAAAACGATGTAAAACACTTATCGCCCTTAACCCTATACTTGTTTTACTTTGAAATAAAATGTAAATCCACTGAGCATTGTTAATCCCTTGGTCTGGGTTCTTTTTTTTTGGATCTAAAAAAACCGAACCCAACATGAAATCAAAAAAAACGCTGTGTGAACATCCCCCTTTATACAAGCAAAACCCGGCTACATTTTTATAAAAGTGCCCAAAAACTTCAGTTTTGGGCCCCCATGAAAAGATAAAATGAAAATTTTATTACAAAAATGTGAGGGTTGTCCCAAATTTTTGGGTGAGTTTACTGTACAAACCTTTTTTTAATTAAAAAAAAAAAAATAAAAAGTTCCCCTTGGGCTAAAACAACACAAAGCTCTTTTGGAAAAACTAGTATGCTCAAACATAAGAAGTCCGAAAAAAAAAATTTTTAAAAGGGAAAAATGGGAACCTTTATTTGTGCTTTTTCAGACTGCGAAATTCAGTATTTTATGCAACCCTTTGTTTCTTATTTTTAAAACCTCTTCTAGCCTGGCGGGGTTATTTTGGGAAATGCTAAAATGGGTTTCCAAAAATTTAAACCCCCTGTTTTTTTGGGGTTTGATCATCCTTTTTTTTGGGAAAATTTGGGTTTTCCCCTTTTAAATAATTTTGTTTTTTCACAAATGTTTTTAACTCTGTGACAAATGTTACGTTATTTCTTTTATTATGGTAAATTAATACATTTCATGTTGACGTTGTTTAACTCAGCAAGGACATTTTTTTTTTGGTAGGTCTAAGAAATGGTGGAGGACCATATTTGGGTTTTTTTTCCCAATGCACTTCATATTTTGGCTTAAAAAATCCGAAATTATACTGGGCAATTTCTGGGGGTTTAACACATGAGTTTTGGATACTTAAATTTGGGTATAACCCCTTACCCAGGCCCAGGACTTACAAAGCGAATGCCCCCCAAAAGGGGGGTGTTTTGGTCTTTTTTTTCTCGCCCAAACCTAAAGACTTCACTGCAGGGGCACAGAGACATCTTTTTTCCCAAATATTTCCGCTCATGCCCCATTTGCAACCCCTTTTTAATGGGAGACTTTTGCTTCCAAAGCCTAAATTTTTTCCCCAGTTATAATGAAAAGAAGGGTGCTGAGGGATTTTTCCCTCCATCCGGGGTATTGCCAAAATGAAACAAAACTTCTTTAAGATGCCCTGGGGTTTGTTTTGGTAAAGACCTGCAAAATAAAGGGGTTCACTTTTGTTTCATCATTTTTTGTAGATGTCTTTTTTTGGGTTTTCCCCCCCCCGAAAATGGATGCATTTTTTGTCAGCATCAGAAAAATTTCACCCCAAAAGCAAAACCATTTCCACTGCATGACTGTGGGGGTTTGGGCCCCCAAGTAAAAATTTCGGGAAAGCCATGTATTCAGCGTACCAAAATTTTCCGCTCACTTTGGGGGTCTCCAAACACATTATAAGGGCAAGACCAAAGTCAAAAAACTTAACATGCCCTGTTTTGGGTTTCAAAAAGGATGTTTCAGGTTTTATGTCACGGTGGCCCAATACCCTTGGGCAAAACAAAAATTGAAGCCCACAAACCCTTTCAGCAGCCAAAAACTGGTGTTTGCTAATTTTCAATTTTGTTGTCTTCTTACGAAGTCAGAAAGTGCCCCCCCATTGGCCGCCCTTTTACATAGTATACATAGTTTTTGTCGGTGGAAAAAGCCATACTCAGGGATAAACATATTTTTCAGCATAATGGTCCCTTTTGCGACTCTACTTTAAATGATATTTAAATTTGCCTCTGTTCTTTACGTATGGCATCCTTTTCTAACATAACTTTTCCAAAAGCGCCTTTCCCCCAAGTATGTGATTTAATCTGAACTTGTATGGGTTAAAGGGGCCAGACATTTTTACCCTATTCTTAACATTTCCAAAACCTTTAAGGGATTCATCCCGTTCCCAAACTACCACCCCGGGTTTTCTTTTTTCCCCAAAATCCAGCCCTTGATCCACCACTACCCTGGGTCTCTTTTGGCTAAAAATCCAGCCCCTGACCACCACACCTCCCTGTAAGCCTTTTTATGTTACACTCCCCCAGAAATTTTCCCCATTTATTTTTTTTTTAAGGCAAGACATTTTCAACCCCGTTGCTTTTATTCTGGGCCCGATCTTTTCCTGTTTTGAAGATGTCCCGGGGGTTTACTTCCATACCTTTTAAACCTCTGGTTTTTTTCCCTAAGTTCCCTTTTCCTGGGTTTTTTTATGAGATTTAAAAATTTTAAAATCTTCTTAAACTCCACAATTTTTTCCATCATCATCATCCTCCCGTCATTTTTCCTTTTAGAAAATCATACAAAATATCTCTTCCTCCTCCCTTTTTTTTGGAAAGTTTTTTTTAAAATTCTTCTTCCCCCTCTCTTCTATTTTTTGCATTGAACTCATTGTAAATGATTTTAGAAATGTTTTAAAAAATTTAAAAAACTGTAAAGCCAAAATTGCCAGTAAAAACAGCCGTGTTTGCGCCAGTTTTAATAACTCGTAAGACGGGGCAATATGGCTCCCTTTGGGAAACCCCAAAGTTACCGGTGATGTCCTGATTACTGTGATATCATAGTCAATGGGGGGGCAATTTGTTGTTTTTGAAGCCCTCATTTTCATAAACGTGCAGGAAAAACCAACTTTTGATATTTTTGGTTTTTTTAAAGGGGGAAACCATCCCCATTAAATAAGCGTTTGAAATACTGGTAGCATGTTTCAGAGAATTAAGAGCTGAGCAGACTGGGAAAACCTTTTGCGGGAAAAGAGTCCAGTAAACTTTTATTTAAATTTTAAAAAACCCGCTTTTTTCTTTGGGGTAAGGATCCAGTGGGGGGTGTTATCATGGTTTTCAAATATTCAAACTCATGCAGAGAAGGCGGTTTTAATTTGCTGGTAACCCCGCCTACTGGGCTCCTTTAAACCCGAAAAAAAAAGGGATTTTAAAAGAATAAAATACAAAATTCTCTTTAAACTTTTCCACAAAACTATATATAAATCCCAACTGCTCACTCCCTCTGTTCTATAACATGCTGCCGATAGATTTAAATGGGATTTAATATGAAAGGTGCCCCTAAAAAAAAAATAGATAAAGTAACCCAAAATCTATGTGAATATGGCAAATCAAGGGCCCCCTACTGACAAGCAAACAGGGGGGACCCAAAAAATCCTGTTTATAATAAACTGATCAAAATTTAAATTTGGGTTTTGTCCCCGGGAAAAAAAAAGCCATAGTTTTAAAATTGTATTAAAAGGGGCCCCAAAGCTTTTTCCCTCCCGAAGGGAAGGGGGCCATAATACAAAAATTAAAATGTGGCCGATTACAGTTTTCCGAGTCCCCGGTTTTTAAAAATCAGCCCTGTATAGTCCTTTACCAAAAATAAAAATTCATTGTGTGTAATCCACACCAGATAGGGAGGGTTTATGATAAATTTTTAAAGGGGCGGGCAGGAAGTGGTTACCATAAAGGGTGCACAAAGGTGTGAAGCTGAGGCAGAAAACCCTGCACGGGGGCCCTGTGAACCTCCCCACTGGGTCCGAAGCACCCAAACGTGTCTTGCTGGCACGCTCACTTTTCCCCGGGTTCCCCTCTGTCCCCCCAAAATTTTTACAAAAGTTTCCCCCCCCCCACCGCCCCAGCCCTTGTCCCTGCCTCCTGGTGCCCACATCCCCGCTCCCTTGGGCGCGCCGACCCCTTTTAAAAATTTTTAAAAGGGGCCCGCAAACTGGTGTTTGGTGATCACCGACAAGACCCTATAATAGCCCGCCCCCTTTCCCGATCCCTTGCCGGATTTTTTGTGCATTGTGGGCCCACTGAGAAAGCATTTCCCCAGTCCTTTTCTATTTTTCTATGAACCCTAAAAACCCCTTGCCTCCCTTTCCCCCAACCACAAACCTTTGCTGCCTGTCCCCGACCTTCTTTTCCGTGCTCAACTACCCGTTTTTATAAATATTTTTGTACCAAAACTGCACCTGGCTTCCCCCACAACAAGAGTGCAGGGGGGCGACCGGGGACCCTGCCACGGGAACCCCAACCCCTCCCGGGCAGGGGTGAATACGGGAAATACGTGATTCTGTCCTGGCGGCAGACCCGGAATGGGACTTAAAAAAAGCCTATATTTACTATTTTCCCCATGGGAAAACTTAAACTCTATCAGTTCTCTATCGTAAACACAAAAATTAATTTTATTATTATAACTCAAACCTCTTACACCTATTTAAAAACCTATTTCTAACCTCCCCATGTACTTGATTGGGGTTTTTTAGGTATTTCTGTTATATGGTCCTTTTTTTGTGTTGTTAGTATTTTTTCAGATTTTTAAGAAAAAATCTAAAAGTACAGCAAAATTCATCACAGACTTATGGGGGAGGGTAAGGGTATGTTCCAGGGAAAAAACTACCATTACCTACTTAAGCACATGTATAGGTGTGAGAACCCCTTTATTAATGAAAAGAAGTCGGGGATACCAAATTACAATTTAAACCAAAAAAAACAGGATAACACCAGAAATTTTAGGTGTTTTACCCGTAGTTTTTTTGGTTTTATGTTACATGGTGTAATGCGGGGGATACATTTTGCCCCGCAATTCGCCGGGTGTTCGGGAGTCCGATAATGCAGCGCATTACTTAAAACGCATAGAATAAATGACATGTAGTTCTCCCCCCGGGGTACAACACAATCATTGTTCCCGGGGGGTGAGGGTAATCCATATTCCCCTATGAAGCTATGGATTTCCTTGATTAGGGGCACATTTTGCTGCGTATTGAACCAGTACGCCGCAAAATGCGCCCCAAAAACCTGTGAACATACCCAAAACCTTTTGCTTAGGGGAAGGGGCTGGTGGTTTTTTTGTCCAAAAAATTGGGAATCTCGCAAGAGAAGAAAGAGTGACTTTTGATCAGTATACTTACTATTTTGCTATAGGCAAACTTAAACTCTATCAGTTCTCTATCTGTAAAACACTAAAACATAACTTTTTTTATGTATAACTCTTAACCTCTATACAAACTATTTAAAACCTGATTTCTAACCTCACCATTTAACCCTTTCTACTTCTGAAAGAAGGAATAGCTCCTTTTCTATTATCAAGTCTGGTGGAGCACCACCTATTAACAGGAAAGCCTTATATATACAGCAATTTACTAGCTCCAGTATTGGGATCCCAAGCCTCCTACTTGAGCAGTTGTCCCTAATCTCATGGACACAAAAAAAATAAGCAGGTGACACTTCTATGCAGTTAGATTGTGAGAAATCACAATTTAAAACGTCTTATCTGACCTCCCCAACATGTTTCACCAGCTAACCTGGCTTCATCAGGGGGTAGAGGTCCGATCACATGTGGTCTAAGCTCACTTCCTTTTATATCCTGTTAGGTACACACCCTATTCAGATGCTCACCAATTAGCCATAAGAGAATTCACAAAAACCCACTCCCCCTTCCGCTCTCCTGCACGCACACTCATAATATGTGCTGCTAAAGCTGCCACTATGCTCCCATAAACAACAATCGTCAGACAAGTTCACCATGTCCATGGCGTGCTTGCGCCCTAACTTACCATCTACCCCCACCGCGTACGTATCAATAACCTTCACCCCGACTGGATGGTTTTCCGTCTCATTTCTTCATTTTGTTGCCTCTCGTGGCTCCCTAGAACGGACTAAGTAAATAGGGTTACATTCCACAGCAACTACCATTTTTTCAATTCCAAAAACCCCCTTCTCTTCCATGTCAAAATTTGCTATTCTTTGGGAAAATTAAAAATTTTCCATTGTACTGTACACCATTGTCATTTTATTTTCCATGAGCCCCCCCTCCTCCACACCCAATTACTATCCATTTCAAAAAAGTGCAACCCCATTAAAAATATTCCATTGTACTATTGTCTTAGTCTTTTTACAAAAACCACCCCTTTTTTACATGAATATTCATATTCTTTTAATAAAGTGCGGGGCCCTATGGTTAGCTCGCCCCCCTCCCTATTTCACCTCACACCTTCCCCCCATTAAAGTTTTTTCTTACAGGTCACGGCTACCACCAAATTCATTATGTCAAAAGGGGAGCATGAAAAAAATTAGTACTTTTAAAACGGATTGCATCTCCAACAACTATACCCATTTTTTTGTTTTTAAAGTCAGCAAAAAAATCAACACAGCGAGCAGAAACAATAAATCTATACATAGATGAATAATACATGAATAGATGTAATCACTCCAGGGCTGCGTCTCGCCACAAAAAACGCAGTGCATATACACATGTTCAGCTGCCAACAAACCCCCCCACCCCAAGTAGGAGGCTTGGGACCCTTTCTGGAGCAGAAATTGCTGTATGCAAAAGGGTTCCCGTTAATAGGGGGTGCTCCACCAGATTGATAATAAAAAGGGCTATTTTCCCTTTTTCAGAAGAAAAGGGGGTTAAAAGACGAGGTTGAAATAATTTTTAAATATGGTATAGAGTTAAATTTTACATAATAAAAATTTTCGTTTTGTGTTTTACAGATAAGGAACTGATAGAGTTTAAATTTGCCTATGGGAAAATATAAATTAGGATCAAAAGTCATCTCTTTTTCTCTTTCGAGATTCCCAATTTTTTTTCACACAAAACCAAACCGCCCCCTTTCCCCAAAGCAATAGATTTTGGGGGAGTTCACAGGCTTTTTTTGGGGCGCATTTTGCAGTGTAGCTTCAAAACGCGCAAAATGTGTCCCATAATCATGGTAATCCATAGCTCTCTAGAGAATAGGATTTGCCCACCCCCCAGGCTACAAAACGATTGTGTTGTACACGCGGGGGGGAAACTAATTCATTTTTCTATGGGGAAAATGACGCATGCATTAGCGTGACCCCGAACACCCAGGTAATTGCGGGGCATAATGTATCCCCCGCAATTACACCATGTGAACATACCCTACCCCTCCCACATATACCTGTGATAAAATTTTGCTGTACTAGTTGACTTTTTTCAAAAATATCTGAAAAAAAACAAACAAAAAGGACGCATATCAAAATCCCTAATCACACAACAAGTACTGTGTTCACTTAGGGTATATTCAACAGTGGGGGACCCAGTTTTTCCCCCACAGAACTTTTTTTTCTGCCCGGACATTTTTTGTAACGTGTTGAAAAAAAAAAAAAAAAGACTGAGCGGGGGCAGAAAATTTACTACTGTTCTTTTAAAAGTGTTGGAGGGTTTTTTTGACACTTTTTTGCAGAAACTGCTGTAAATTTCTGCCAAAAAATGAAAAAACGTGCCAAAAAACAGTTGTTGTTTTTCAGCACTTTTGACGTGCTTTTGGAAAAAAAAAAAACCCCCAGTTTTATGAAGGGTTTTGGGGTTTGGTTTTCAGTGAGTTTTTTGTCCACTCCCATGCAGTCTTACCCTACTGTATTCCCACGTGCACTTTTTTTGGTAGTTTTTTCAGCGTTTTTTTTTTTCTGCTGAAAAAACGACAAAAACGATCCATAGAAATAGAAAAAAATTGCTGTATCCCCATAAAACTTTTTTATTTTTCTGCTCCCAGTCTTTTTTTTTAAAACTTTTTGAAAAAAATGACAGGCGGGGGCAAAAATTTTTACTTTTAAAGCTATGAAAAACTGTTGGACTTTTTTTGGGTGTGTTTTTTTGCAGAAGCCCACAGTAAAAATCCTGTCCCTTTCTAAAAAAAAACCCCACCAAAAAAATGTGCAAAAAAGCATAAAAAACACTTTGGGATAAAAACTCAGTTTTATGAATGGTTTTTGGTTTTGGGTTCAGTGAGTTTTTGTTCACTGCAGGTAGACCTACCTTTCAGTGGCATTGTAAGGGGCCATTCACACAGCTTTTTGGGAAATCCGATTTTGACCATGTTGGATCTGAAAATCACATCCAAAAACGCAGGGGCGATGGGATCCAAATGAGTTTCCAAACCACGACCCAATACGCAGCTAGTTTTGGTTTGTTTTGGATGAGCGGGATTTACCCTATATTTTTTTATTGGGCCCCTGCTGTGTCTTTCGGACCAAGAATTGACATGTAAATTTCTTGGAACAGACCCGAAAGATGCAATGAAACACCCGGATTTTGTGGAACCCCAAATGCGTGTTTAAAAGTAAAACAATGTAAATCCATTGCTATTTGTTAGCTGCGTTTTTGGGCTTTTTGGGGGCCGAAAGGGATCCAAACACGCAGAAAAAAGTGATGTTACTGAACAAAAACACGCCGTGTGACATTCCCTTATAAAAGAGCTTTTTCCCCCCATTCCTTACACCACTTTTTTGGGGGGGATTTTAACGTTTTTTGTTCTTCTACTTTATTTCTCTGTTCTTTAATTTTTTCAGTTAACATTTTTTTTTTTACATTTATTTAAATATTTGCCCCCAAATCTGTTTCCAAAATCAGATGTGTTATTTTTTTTCGCAAAAAAAAAATGGGAAAAACCCCGGGGTGGGGACATTATAAAACTGTTGGGGTTTTTTAAAAGGTATTTTAAAATTTTCTGTGGGGGAATAGCTTTAAAAGGGAACCTGTCACATAGGTTATGCCCTCCTTTCTGAGGACAGCACAAGCCAGGTCAAACGCGTTCCAGCAATGTTCCCCCATTCTGTAAGATGCAGCAGTTTTAGGCATTTACCCCCCAAATTTATTCATGGTAGGGTTACTCCACCCCCCAAAGGGTAGCTCCGCCCACTGACAGTCATTCACATGTTTTTTACCTATTTAAAGTAATAGGCTTGTCATTGAGGGGGGCGGGGCTATCCCCATGGGCGGGGTTTGAAAAAAACTGACACCTGAAGGACTTTCAAGACTCTTCTGGGTGAAAACTGCAGATTTGGCATTAAATACACAAAAATACAGCCTTACAGAATAAGAGACACCCGGGGGGAAACACATGCCTGACACAGCTTGTGCTGTCTTCAGCCCGGGGGCAAAAACTATGCACAGTTCTCTTTAAACTCCTGCAATTTTTGAACCCTGCGGGCATGAAAGGTGGGGAACAGGGAAACAGAGCTTTATATACATACTCATTGAAGCTGTTATACAGCTATTCAGGAGGCAGGGACGGTTTTAAAACTGTCCCTGGGGGTCTCTATGGCACGCTGCAAGGGGTTTAGGAAAATCTTTGGGGCATTTATTTCTGATTTTATTTTTTTTTTTTTAAAAATACAAACCATAAATTTAACTCTATCATTCATCCCCCAGCAAAACATGAATTACGAGGCTCCCGAAGTTCAATTTAAAAGGATCCCGTCTTCTCTATCAGCCCAAACTCTAAACCCTATCTCTAGTCCCCCCCTGGAGAGTCTACAAAGCCTTTCCTTCTTCTGGTCAGCCGCAGCTCTAATTATTTGGGTTTCTTGGGGTTGCTCCCTTTCCTGCCAAAACAGCCCCCCTCAGAACCTAAAAGCCTTTCTGGTCTTCAGCTCTCTGTGCTCACTTGCCCTGCCCTTATCGGCTCTGCCCCTTTTTATACCCCGTCCTGATGTCCGGTTGTCTCTATTCGTTTCTCAGGGTCCTGGCCCGCCTGTTAGGTTCTGCTCGTTCTTAGCCCCACCTCCACCTAGCTTGTAGTCAGCAATGTCCCTTTGCACAGGTTGACATTGGAGAAGGATGTCAGCCTATTTCTGTCACTGATGACTGCCGGCCCTCCCCTCTTCCATTGTATGCGTGTTGCTAAGTACCAGTGGCCCTTATCTATTGAATAGATAGCGGCAAATGAAGGAAAAAAACTTCCCTCATCCCTGCCGGCCCACTCACTGGGGCAGCCCACCGGGCATCCG
The DNA here is from genome assembly GCA_025379985.1 of Phyllomedusa bahiana. Taxonomy (NCBI): domain Eukaryota; kingdom Metazoa; phylum Chordata; class Amphibia; order Anura; family Hylidae; genus Phyllomedusa; species Phyllomedusa bahiana. The sequence goes on along the minus strand of JAODAL010004066.1, from coordinate 150,165 downwards.
GCCGGTGAGACAGATTAGCAGTCCGGGCCTGCTGGTGTGGCTCATACCACCGCTTGGTCCAGAGAATCCACTACTCCTGACAGTTACAATCCACAGCAGTATTCTGCTATGAAATAGGACATAAATCTTCTGTATATGAAATCCTGTAACATCTACTAAATGTATGGAGTTGTCCCTGCAACCCTCATCCCGAATCGCAGGCGCATCCATGCCCCGCTTCCAAGCGGCGCCGCGACCACCATGTCGGGTCGCGGGCACGCTCATTCCCCTGCATGTTCACCTGTAGACTTACCCGGCCACGCTCCTGCTGTAGCGCGCGGCCCCGCGGCAGTGTTAAATTTAAAGGGCCAGCGCACCGGTGATTTGCTATTGCCGGTCACTGCCCCTATTTAAGCCTGCCTCTTCCTGGTTACCCTGCCGGATCTGTAGTGCCATTTTGCTTACTGAGAAAGCGTTCCTGAAAGTCTTGTTCTGATTACCGTGTACCGTACCATTTGCCTCCGCCCGTCGACCACAATCTCCGCCTGCCCTATTTCCTGTTTGTCCCGCCATAAACCTGCCGCCTGTCCTGCCCTTCCTGCCTTCCCCGACTACGACCGCCTTACAATTTTGTACCAACTACCCCGGCTGCCCCCGCAAGAAGTCACGTCAGTGAACACCTGGTAGACTCCCCCGTGCACAAGTCCCCCCGCTTTTTGGGGGGGCTCTGGTGAAAACCGGGACCACTAAGATTCCCGTCCCGGTGTGGGGCTTTCACCATCCCTTCGGGGTCCAAGAACCCAAATACCGTTGCTCGTACAGAGTCTGTTAGCTTGTTTGAAAGATTGCTGTTACTGCTTTTTAAAAAAAATGGCAATGGTGGGGTATCTGCTTAACATGGGACTCCCCATGCACCCACTTTTTATAATTGCCCATATACTTGTTACAAAGTGGAGTTGATGTTTTCCAAAAAGGTTGCTACTCATTTGATAAGTCTCACCATTGTGTTTTTAACACATACAAATGATCCGCATTCTGCAGCTCGTTTCTTCAACCCCCACAAAATAATTTTATAGGGGGGGCCCCATCTGGCAACACTTACAAAAAGACTTGTTCAAAGCAACCCCCACCCCCCAAAAAAAAAATAAAAAATTCGAATTTTTAAAAAAACCCCCCCCAGAGGGGCAAATAAAGGGGGCACTGTTCATTTGGGTAGAATTCCTTATGCATACATGGAAAAAGTCACAAATTACGTAACCTTACATCAGCCACAGAATTTAAAGGAGGTTTAGAAGCACTGAATATGGAAACATCCATGCGCAAAAACGGGGCCAGTAACATTGCAATTTTATCGGTAACCCCGAGCACCATTAATGCACTTTGGGACGGGTTTAGGCTACACGGGGCGCCCCACCTTATACCGAGCATTTTTCAGGCTTTAATTCTATGAATAATATAAAAGAGAGGGGGAGTCTGGGGCCCCATTTTAAAAAAGGCGAAAGGGCCAGGGGTAATCTTTTAACTCTAGCACCCTTTTAAATCCTAATTTTTGGGGGGGCTGTGTCTCCTGTCCATTTGGGGGGCTTTTCATTGACTTGGGAGAGTTCGTAAAGCACCCAGACTCATACAGCTTCATTGTGGGGTTTTATAGAAAATAAAAGGGCAGGGGGTTGGGCCCCAGAAGCCCCAAAATAACTTTTTTTTTTCAACCAAAAATTTTTCTTTCCCCCCACAAGTTTACTTTTTCCGACTAAAAGGGGTTCCAGCATTTCTTTTTATTGCATTTTCAAAAGGGAAAGCCTCAAAGTGTGCAAATTGGGCCCACACCTATCTCATAAAAACGGGCCCTGAAAGTTTCCAACCAATGGAGACCCGTGGGCCCTTACACCACTATTCAAGCAATTCCTAGACAGGGAAAGGGGGTTTTACCGTACCCAGAACTCCCATAGAAAAGAATGGAGAGTTGTGCACAAGCGTGACCAGCTTTACATTCTGAGCTGAGACTTTCGAGTCGCTTGTTCCTGATATTGGTTCAGGTCCCAGAGACAGGACATGCACCTATGACATTTGTATGGCATGTCAATAAGATATACCATCAAGGTACAAGGTGGAAACAGCCCTTTATGAGGAGATCAGTAAAGCACCAAGAAATATGATGGAGATTAGTGGGGGACCCAGTAATAAGACTCCAGCTATTTTCTATCCTGTCTCCTCTATGTACTAGAAGATAGAAAACATACACATGCCTTTTAACCTGTTTCCTGTGTACATGTCGCCTTGTTCTAATAACTGAAGCTATTTGGGGGCCGAACCTCCTCCGGTACCTCATCCCTCTTCTTCCCAGGTTATACCCTTTAATTTTTATGCAGAACATAAAAAACAATAAAAAAATAAATAGAATAAAATCAGTAAATTTGAGACGGGAGGCGATTTACTAAACATATCTACAAAGCTTTATATTGCGAAATTTTGCGTGCTGAGAAAGGGCGAATTCAGTAAATCTTTTTGAAAAAAAAAATATCAACATTAAAAGAGGAATAAAATTAGACATCTTAAAACACGCAGAAAAAAGTGGCTGCTGGACCCAAACATCATGGGGACAGAGGCTCAGGATGGGGAGGATATGATGTGGCACAGAAACAATCAGAGCAAACGCTCCGAGCTCTGCAAAACTGCTTCCTTTTCCTGTTTCTTAACTCCATCCTGATATTACAAGCTCTAGGCCCAGAGCACAGGAGCTTGTTGGCTGAATGATCTTCTTTGTAAGGCCATGTTCACACGGCTTATTTGGGCACATATTTCAGCCCGTAATTACATGCTGTAGTGCGCAAATTATGGGCTGAAATACGGCCCAGGCATTACGATAATCCACAGTTCTCATAGAGAACTATGGATTACGTCTCCTCTCCCTGCTCGGCGAATGCACCGCGGGGTGAGATAAGTGACAAGTCATTTACTAGCGGCGTACACGCGCCGCTAGTAATGATAGTCTATGGGCCGGCGAGGTGCCGACCCCTCCTCCCGCCCCCGCTCCCGTCCACACGTGAACATGGCCTAAGGCATCTCGGAGCTCTTTAGATGCTGTGAAACGACAAATCCCAGCAGTAGCACAAAAGCTGAACAGCAGGTTGTCTATCTCTGGTTTAGATGAGTCAGAAGATGATTTACATGTACATGATGATGTAGATGATGTACAAAAATCTGAGACATAAATATATACATATGGAAGATCAGTTTTTGAGAAGCAAAAGCATTATCTTGAAAGTTTCCCAAAAAACATGGTCCTGTCCATGTGGATGGACCCTGCAAAGTATGGCACCGACAATGTCCCACAATGCGGAAAGGAGTTGAAGATATTGGCATTGTCTCCCCAGCTGACCTCTTGGAAGATCCTTTGCAATAAAGCAGGGTGGCAGACTTGGGAGGAGTGGTATAAAGCTTCATCATGGGTCTTCTCATCATCCCAAGGTACAGAACAGAGCTGGAGCCTCCTGGGCAGATAGGGGAGAAGACAGAATGTGTGAGGAAGGAGTGGAGAAAGAATGCATACGCGGAAAGGTAAGGAAAGACTATTACCAGATGCATTGCTTTTCTGATTTTGCTTTGTTTAGGAGCTAGAGAAGATTTTCTCTCTCTGTTCTGAGTGCTCCAGCACCCATTTCCATCCATGATGAAATCACTTCCTGCTGTGTGTTATCAGCAGTCTTCTGTCTGCTGTTTAAAACAATCTCTCTCTAACAGGCTCTCTATTCCTACTATTCCTCTAAGGAATAATAGAGCTGAAATCTCAGCCACTGCTGTAGAACCACCCACAGCCTAAACAGGAAGTGGGAGCCTGAAGCTGTCAGTGAAGAGCAGGCACTAGGAAACAGCATGGTGAGAACACCTCTTTCAAGGTGAATGTACACAGAATAATTTGCTTTACATATTTTCTGCAGAAAATCTGCAGGTAAAAGTCTGCAACAGATGGATTTTGGTGCTGATTTTACCCCATTAAGGGCCGTTCACATGACTTATTTTGGGCACGGACTCCAGCCGTATTGCGCGCTGTACTGCGCTGCAGTATGGCTGGATTCCGTCCCAGCCATTACGGTAATCCACAGTTCTCATAGAGAACTATGGATTCCGTCTCTTCTCGCCGTACGACGAATACGCCGGGCGGGAAGAAAGTGACATGTTCATTATCCGGCGGGATACGCGCCGTGGATAATGAAAGTCTACGGGGCCGGGGAGCTGCGCCTCCGCCCCGCCCCTTATTCAAGCCGTAATTGTGGGTGAAATCCGTCCCGCAATTACGGCTTGAATAAGCCGTGTGAACCGGCCCTTAAAGTCAATGAGGAAATTTTGCAATAGAAAAGGACATGCTGCAGTCTGGGTTCACACGTTTTTATATGCAAAATGCATGTTTCTTTCTGATTCCAAGTCAAAATGCACGCCTAAAAAAAAATCTAAACATAAGAATCCTACTGAATTAAATGGGAATAATCATGCATCAAGCACACAGTTGAATATTTTTTGCATCGTTTGAATCATTACGTGCTGCAAAATGAAACTGGAGAGCAGGATCATTATCAGTGCAAAAATGTGCCAGAAAATGCATCAAATACAACAAAGTTCCTGGCAATGGAAAAAAAATATATACAGTATCTAACAAAAGTGAGTACACCACTCACATTTTTCTAAATATTGTATTATATTTTTTCATGAGACAACACTGATATGACACTTTGATACAATGTAAAGCAGTCAGTGCACTGCTTGTATAACAGTGTAAATTTGATGCGCCCTCAAAATAAATCAACACACAGCCATCAATATCTAAACCGCTGGCAACAAAAGTGACTACACCCCTAGGTGAAAATGGACAAATTGTGCCCAAAGTGTCAATATTTTGTGTGGCCACCATTATTTTCTATCGCTGCCTTAATTCTCTTTTACAGGGAGATCACTAGAGCTGCACACGTTGCCACTGGAATCCTCTTCCATTCCTCCATGAAGACATCACGGAGCTGGTAGATGTTAGAGACCTTGCGCTCCTCCTCCTTCCGTCTGAGGATGCCCCACAGATGCTCAATAGGCCACGCACAGGCTGCTGGCATAGGAGATCCCAGCGTCACAGGGGGCGTGGTGGAAGCCGTGTGCCCCCTGCGACGCTGATACATACAGGGGAGAGGCAGGACGAATTGGTCCTGCCTCCTCCCTGTAGCAGCAGTTGCACAGCGAGTGTGCAGCTGCTGACTGACTCTGTGCGGCCATGTTACAACGGCCGTGCAGAATCAGGGGCTAATGGGCTAATCTGTGGTCAAGCGAGGCGGGCAGCCGCGGCGCCTCCCTCAGATGAGTGGAGCCTCGGCGCCCCAGGCGATCGCCCGCCTCGCCTGCCCGCCCGCCCTTAGTAAGATCCTGACAGCGTATAGTCTGAGCATTGACAGGCTGACCGCCCTCCCTTTTAACCTCTGCAGCAATGCTGGCAGCACTCATACGTCTATCTTTGGATATGACGCTGAGCATGTGCACTCCTATTCTTTGGCCCACTATGTCAAGGTCTGTTCTGAGTTCAACCTGTCTTGTTAGACCACTATATGGTCTTTGCTACCTTGCTGCAGCTCAGTTGCAGAATGTTGGCAATCTTTTTATAGCATAAACCATCTTTATGTAGAGCGACATTTTTTTTTTCAGATTCTTTGCCATGAGGTGCCAGGTTGGACTTGCAGTGACCAGTATGAGAGAGTGTGAGAGCGATAACACCAAAACACCATTGACCCCTGAAATCTTGTAACACTACAAGTCACATGACACCGTGGGTGAAAAGGGAAAAAATTGGGCAAAAATTGCCCTTTTTTGTTAGGGAGGGATTACTCACTTTTCTTGCTGGTGGTTTAGACATTGGTGGCGGGGTGTACACTTTTTTTTTTTAAACTTTTATAAAAGTTTTGTACATTTCTACTTTACATTGTTTTAAAGGGGTGCCCATTTCAGTTTTGGGCCCCATGAAAAGTTGTAATACAATAGTTACAAAAACTTGAGGGGTGTACTCACTTTTGTGAGATACAGTACCTGCCTACTTCCTGAAGGGGGGCAAAATTACAAAACCTACCTTTTTGGGGGGGACTATTTTACTTTTTACCTATTATTAACTTAATAAAGGGGACCTAACATAAATACCTACCTACTTAAGGGGGGAAGGGCTATATATCTATTTGCCTGATTGGGGTCTAACTATCTGCCTACCTATTTTGGATGGGGGTGATTACCTACTATGTGAGGACACAGAACAAGAAACTAGGTGCACAAATGAAAGCCCCAGAGATGTCCGTGGGTACTTCTACAGTTAGAGGTACAAAGCAGTCAAAATTAGTATTTGGGGACCCTTTTAAGGGAAAGTTTTTTCCCGAGATGGGAATGGGTTTAAATTAGGTCCCGGGAAAAACTAAGAATTCAAAAAGGTTTTTTTGGGGACAAGATTTTGGGGGGAAAGACGTTTTGTCATGACATCTGGGCAAATTTTGGGTTTAAAAAAAGGAAAAGAGAACAACCCCCCATCAAAAATAGAACAATTTCCTCAAATAAGATGTCTTCTGTGAGTTCCTAAATGTCAGTGCTAATTTTGTTTCTTTTTGGATAAAGGCTGTGTTTATTTGCATGTGGTGGTGACTATGTGGTCACCATATGGAGGTATTGTAGGTTATACTGATGTTTGTTTTTGACTTTTTGTCCTGCTCGGGAAAATGAGTTTGCACGGTTCTTGACTTTAACTAAGGGGTTTTCATTTTTTTCCTTTCTTCTTGTATTTATTCTTTTTTATTTTAAAAAGTGGCAAAGGGGGCATAAAACCAAGGGAAAAAAAGGAGGGGAAAATTAAATTGGGCGGGGGGTTTTTGGGGGGGCCCTTTTTTTTTATTTCTAGTCCGGCCCGGGGGGAAATTTTTGGGATTAGAAAATAATATTTTTGTTTACCGGCCCCTGTGTAGGTGAGTTCACACAAAATCTGTTTGGTTTTGACTTCAGCAGAACCGTGCATTACAACCAGTTTATGGACTTTTTTGACACAAAAACTGGTAGTTTTTTTCAGTATTTTTGGGTTTTTTTTGGGAACTTTTTTTTTCCCCCAACTGATTTTGTCCGGGTTTTCCCCAGCAGTTTTCACTGTTTTTTCCAAGCAGAAAAGGGAAAACTGATTTCGTTGTTTTCCTGTTTGGGTTTGTAGGCAATTTTTTAAAATAAAATTTTTTTTTATCCCACCCGTGGTACTCCCTGAGATTCCAGTGGCCATCTTGGACTTGTCTGAGCAAGACATTGATTTTTTTTGTGCTCCAGGCAACTTTCAAAATTGTCCAAAATGAGTCGTGCATTAACCACCGCAGCATCAAGCACCAGTAGTGATGAAGATCTGCAGCTCGAGCTTCGATAGATCAGATTGCACCAAAGAGAATTGGGTGTTTTAGAGGCAGTGGCACGTAACATCCTGGTTTGGCGTTGGCATAGAAGGGCATGTACATCTTACTTTGGCATTATTTTAAATGATGCTCTTATATGTAGTCATAGGAGGTTAATAAGTAAAATCCTGTACTTTTCATTGTCCCTATAGGCTGCAGAAAGACATTGCTACTGGGTCCACCCAATCAATGAGCAGAGGTATAGCAGAGGCCACATTGGACAGTTGAATGCAGAGCTAAGAAGGTAATATATATTATACTTTTTATTATTTAGGTTTAATATAGATGTGTTTTTTTGTTCTATGTCTTGCCCTTTTTTATATAATGTTAATTATTGATAATTGCTTTGTTATTAATTACTTTTTTTTTGCTTTGTGTGTGCCTTTTCCTTAGCTTACCAGACAAATTTTATAACTTTGTGTGAATGACAATTCCAGCATTTGACAGACTGGTTGAGATTGTGGGGCGACACCTTCGCAGACAGGACACTGTGACGCTGTCAGCCATCAGTCCTACAGACAGATTGCTAATTACTTTGTGGTACATATTTTTTTTTCTTTATTACTTGATTTCTAGGTTAAAATAGTCCATATAATCTTCTTTGTTTGGTGATCACAATAGTCTGTGTGCGTTTGGTAATTTTTAGTTTTTTTTTCCCCCTAGGTTTATAGCAACTGGTGAGAGCTACGTGTCATTGCACCTGCAGTTCTGTGTGTGGAAGACCACTGTCGGCAACATCATAGTAGAGACGTGTGATGTGATCTGGCAGCATTTACAGCCGATAGTGATACCGAGCCCCACGAAGATTTTCAATCTGTCGCCAATTTCCCTAACCGCCGTCGACGTATGTGTGCAGCAGCCACGATCAGGAACCATATTTTATGAAAGAGAGAAAGAAGGAGAGAACCAAATAAAAATATACAATTGTGTATAATTATATATCTGTATTGGAATTTAGTTAAAATTTAATTTCTATTACAATTCCATGTAGATATATAATTGACATATGTAAGCATATTCTAGAATATATTGAAAAAAATAGGAGTGTAGTAAAAAATCAAAGACATAGGTTCCCCATAGCAAACAATCAGATGTCCTCTTTCATTTCATGTACTCCTCTAGGAAAAAGAAAGGGAATCTAGAATTATTTGCTAAGAAAACCTATTTGTTCTACTTCATACTACTGATACTTGAACTTTTCTATCCATAGTGTGAAAAAGAATGAATGAATATTTTTCCCATAGCAACCAATCATAGCTCTCTATTTATTTTTTATGAAATTCTATAGGAAAGGAAAAAGGAGCTGTGGTTGGTAACAACAGAAAGTCTTTCTCACAAGAAAAAAATTTGGAGTAATGAAGACATACATTTTTATAATGTATAAATAAAGTTGATGACACAAGTTATAACTTTAACTCAAAATAATTTATTAAAATACGATTTTTAAAATTTCCTATCTACCACCTAACACCCTATTCCCCCACTCTAACCATTCCCCCTCAACTTTAACTTAAAAAAAAATAAAAGTTTATAAATAAAATAAATGATAAATGGTAAAGAGGGTCTAGGTAGAAATTGCCCTCACAGACCCAACTAAAACAGAAACAGAACAGAAAAAATTAACTCAGGTCATGGTAAGCAGGGGGAGGACAGGGAAGGAAGGATTGTGGAGGTTGAGGTGTTGGTGGAGGGTGTGGGTACCCACTACATAGGAACCCCAGCAGTGGGCAGATATATTGTTGGTTGAGGCGGAGGAGTTATGGAAAGCATGGGCGGTGGAGGGCCATAGGGAGGATGGACAAAAGAGGGGTCTGTAAGGGTAACTTCTGCCAAGACCCTCTGGAAACAACATACCAGGCATGCCTATTAACCACAGCACGGATACTATCAGACCTATCTCCGGCAGAGGCTGGGTGACGAAAAACGTCCCCCCGGGTTGAAAATAGTCTTAAAGTATCCCTCACCGGGAGTGAAGGGGGCGCAGCGCCCCTAGATGTCTCTCGCAAAATGGTCCCAATCGTCCTCGCCTGTGTCCACCTTTTAAGGACAAGCTTCCATTAACTTCCCTTTTCTTTGTCCCCCCCTATGGCGGAAAATCTTCACTCACCGGGAAACGGGACATGATGTGGGGGTGAGCTCTGGGGTGGCAGCAGCAGAGCTGTTCTCTGTGTCTCCTCCCCGGAGGTGTACCCCACCCCTGAAGGTCCCAACAGGTCTTCATCTTTCCTTGCTGCTTCTTCTTTGGCAGTGGCAACCGCGAAGGGGATGGGATCCCTCTCCCTCAGCTGATGTTCACCCTCTCTTGGTGGGAACTCCAGCCTGGCCCTGGAGACATTGCCTGTTGACCTGGGATTATAATTTTAAAAAATTATATATATATATATATTCTATTTTTTTATGGGACAGAGACATTTCAAGAAAATTAGTTAATACTTACAGCCGCTGAGACAGGATGAACATCAACTTTTCCTGGTTGGCGATCTTCGGCCGACGGGAGGGAGAGGCCCCACTTCGTTCCCCTTCACGGTGCAACGTGACGCAGTGGTCACACACGCTCTTCCAACATGTCATTAGTGATGAGTGAACAGTAAATTGTTCGAGTTCAAGTCGAACTTCCAACAGTAGTGGTGTTCCTTGAGGTTTTGGCAAATCAAAATGAACCCCTTAAAGTCAATGGGAGAAGGTTTTGGGTTAATTTTTATACCTATATAGGTGAGGAGAAGCTGTAATTACCATCCATAACCAGTGTCGGACTGGGGGTCTGGGGCCCAAAGGGGAATTGATCTTGGGGGCCCACCCTACTGTACATGAAGAATTGCCCGGGTTCTCAACATAAAATGCGTTTTACCCCAAAACAGTGTCAAAACAGAACGTATTGTGTAGTACTATACCCAAAGGGGGTCACAGATCTGCAGTCAAAAATCATAGACAAGGGGTAAGTAGCTCCTCCCCTGCCTCCCCCAGCCCCCATACAATATCCCCTCCACATTTTTTTGGGCACAACCTCACAACCTTCAAAAATAAACACCAGCAAGAAAGAAAATGTAACTCCTATCACAGGGTGAGGTGGTCCCTCACTCTTACCATCAGGGACACATGTACACGGCCACAATACCCGTGCCGATATAACCTACAACACCTCCATATAGAGACCTCACAGAGGTCAGACACCAGCTCAGGTATAACCTACAACACCACCATATAGAGACCACATAGAGGTCAGACACCAGCCCAGGTATAACCTACAACACCACCAAATAGAGACCACATAGAGGTCAGACTCCAGCTCAGGTATAACCTACAGCACCGCCATATAGAGATCACATAGAGGTCATGAAAAAACTGAGATTCTCGGTTCACATATTTTGATCAAAAGATGTTTAAGCTGTCCACGACTTTCAACGTGATCTCATATAGGGCAGTCCTACACTATCTTTTACCTCTCAATAGAGCTTCTTTAGGGATTTCCACGTAATGTATTGCCCACATAGAGGTCAGACACCAGCTCAGGTATAACCTACAGCACTGCCATATAGAGACCACATAGAGGTCAGACACCAGCTCGGGTCACATCACATTACAGTGAATACAGCACTCATCAAATATAGAAGTAAAATAACCCCTGAAATCAGGGCCTCACCGGAGACGTCGTTCTCATCTGATGAGTCGTTCTCTTCTCTCATGAGTCGTTCTTATTCCCTTTTCTTCTGCATCCGTTCCACACCGCCATGATGACTTGTCCCAGCCACCACTCATTTCTGCAGAAATTACACACAAATATCTTAGAATCCTCAATTTTCCAGCATCTCTTTACCTATTCCCACCTCTGTACAAACTTCCCAGGAGTGGGAGAGCGGGTACAAGCCATAACTTAGAGGCCTAGTACCCTAAGGGGTTGGAGGGTGGGGAGAGAACTAACCCCCTGCAGATAATGCTACAACTATGGGCTATATTACCAGGTACGTAGGCAAATGGGCAAGGCCCCAAGTAACTAGATAGGCCCTATTTAGGTAGGTAGACCCCCGCTGGATAAGATGGTAGGCCAACCCCAAGTAGGTTGGTGGGTACCTAGCCACGGGTGGGTAGGTAAGTAGCCCCCAGTTAGATAAGCAGGCCCCAGTTAGGCAAGTTGATAGGCTACAGTTAGGTTGGTGGACCCCAGTTAGGTAGTATACAGGCAGTTAGGGGCCTCCTTTAGGTAGTATACAGGCAGTTAGGGGTCTCCTTTAAGTAGTATACAGGCAGTTAGGGGCCCCCTTTAGGTAGTATACAGGCAGTTAGGGGTCTCCTTTAGCTAGTGTGCAGGAAGTCAGGGCCCCCCTTTAGCTAGTGTGCAGGAAGTAAGGGTCGCCTTTAGCTCGTGTGCAGTAGTCAGGGTCCCCTTTAGTTTGTAGGTAGTCAGGGCCCCCCTTTAGGTAGTCACGGCCCCCCTTTAGGTAATAAGGGCCCCCTTTAGGTAATCAGTGCCCCCCTTTAGGTAGTCAGGGCCCCCTTTGACAGTCAGAGCCCCCCTTTAGGTAGTCAGGGCCCCCCTGTAGGGAGTCATGGCCCCCTGTAGACAGTCAGGGCCCCCTGTAGACAGTCAGGGCCCCCCTTTAGACAGTAGGGGCCCCCCTTTGACAGTCAGGGCCCCCCTTTAGGCAGTCAGGGTCCCCCTTTAGGTAGTCAGCCAAACCCCCTTTAGGCAGCCAGGGCCCTCCCCAATTAGGCAGCCAGGGCCTCCCTTAAGCAGTCAGGGCCCCCTTAGGCAGTCAGGGCCCCCCTTTAGGTAATCTGAGCCCCTTTTGGTTATCTGTGACAGATTAGGTAGTCAGGGCCCTCTTAGGTAACCAGCCCCCCCTTTAGGCAGCCAGGGCCCCCCCTTTAGGTAGCCAGGGCCCCCTTAGACAGTCAGGGCCCCCCTTTAGGTAGCCAGGGCCCCCCCTTTAGGCAGCCAGGGCCTCCCCTTTAGGCAGCCAGGGCTCCCCTTAAGCAGTCAGGGACCCCCCTTTAGGTTGCCAGGGCCCCCCCGTAAGGTAGCCAGGGCCCCCTAAGCACCAGGGCCCCCTTTAGGCAGCCAGGGCCCCCCTTTAGGCAGCCAGGGCCCCCCATTAGGTAGTTAAAAAAACAAAAACAAACAGCCAGCCTCTTACCTGACTCTCGCTCCTGCCGCTCCGAGCTCCCCACCGGCTCCTGCCGCCCTGCATGTGACGTCACATCACCGCGCCTACGTCACTAGTAGGGGCGGCGCCCGGCAGGCTGAAGGCCTAACACCTTCAGCCTGTCAGGGAGATCAGCGCTGTGCTCCGCTGACACCGCGCAGCCCCGGGAGTTGGGGACAGTAGTCCCCAACTCCCGGGCCGGTCTCGGGGCGCTCGGGAAGTGGGGCCTGAGCGCTCAGTGACAGGATGCGGCGGCCGGGCCCCGGGGAGCGATGGCACTGCCTCCGGGGCCCACAGCGGTCGGGGGGACCCACCAGGGGATTCAACGATCCCCCGGCGGCCCAGTCAGAGCCTGTCCATAACAGTAAACTGGATACGTTGAACAACTTAGTAAAGAAAATTTGGCTATAAGAGTGGCAGAAAAAAATTGAGAGGCTAAAATACTTCATTTCTTTCAATGGCTAACTGAAAAGATGAGGGCAGCTGGCAAGCAGGGGTGCAGCTATAGGAGGTGCAGCGGTAGCAGCTGCTGTGGGGCCCTGCATCCTGAGGGGGCCAAAAGCCCCTTTGAAATATAAGAAGACACCAGTATTGGAAATGGCACATGGTAACTGGCAGGAGTCCCATTTCACTTTTTGCACCAGGACCCAAGAACTTCAAGTTAGGCCTCTGTTTGCAAGTTTTGTACATATTATATAGGTGGTGGCAGCAAGAACATCCCAACAGGGAATATGGAGGTTCAGTTGGCAGGGGCGTAGTTATTGGGGGTGCAGCGGTAGCAGCCGCTATGGGGTTCTGCATCCTGAAGGGGCCCAAAAGCCCCTTTGACACATACGAAGACACTGGTATTGGAAATGGCAGATGGTAGCTTGCAGGGGTGCCAATAGGGCAGTACGAGCAGTACTCCTGTCAGGGTCCCTAATCAAAAAAGGTCCCACTGATATGTTAAAAGAAAGGAACTAGTAATGGATGAAGGCCTCATCTGATTTGGCTTTATGGGGCCCTGAAACGGTTAATAGATGACTGATGGCAGCCCTGGTAACAGGGGGCCAATTTCACTTTTTGCACCAGGGCCCAAGAACTTGAACTTACGCCTCTGCAGGCTGGACTAGATTAGACGGCAGTACCATTGGTGGCAACGGGAACATAGCAATGGGGAACATGGAGGTTCCGGTTTGACAAAATTAGGCAGCAGTACCATTGGTGGCAGCGAGTACATGCACATGGCACAAGATATATGTAATAAAAAGAGAGAAGTGTATATATATGTGGATCACAATAACGCACTGGTATATTTCAGCATTATGTGGACTTAAAATCTGGCAAAATTACACTTTTTGGCGTTGAGTAAGATTTAGCAACAGAGAAAACTCTATTTCCTGGATATATATCTGTATGACAATAACACACGGTATATTTGAAAGGTATTTCACCCCCAAAACTGCCAAAAGTGAACTTTTCTCCACTCAGAATAATTTTCACCAACCAACCACTATTAAAAATAAATTTCTTTGTATTGGAAATTTGAAGATGGTATGTTATACAATTACTGAACCCCCAAAACTGCAAAAAATTAAGTTTTCTCCACTCAGTATAATTTTAACCAACCAACCACTATTAAGAATATATTTCTTTGTGTAGGAGATTTGGAGACGGTGTGTAATAAAATGATTTCACACCCAATATTGCAAAAACTGAACTTTTGGGCACTGTGTATGATTTAGCAAATCCTTGCACTCTTTTTAATATATATCCTTTTATATGAAAGTTAGGCGTTTTGTGAGCCTGCAAATGTCGACAAATAACAGCTTCTGGGTGTGGGAAAGATGCAGCCAGCAATACCAAACTCCCTAACTATTGCTATCTATTGAGAGCAAAATGCTATCTAACTAAGAGCAGTCTGTACAGTACAGAGAGTGAGCTGAAAATGGCGTTCACAAGGCAATACAGTGAAATATATATAACATGGTCATGTGATTTTAGCAACCAATGAGAGCCCTACACCTCAACAATGCCATTTTTGACACTTCTCTATGCTCTGCACTGATTAGATGGCCACCAAAAGTGCAGAAAGATGATTGGATGGCCGCCAAAAATGCAGAAAGGCACTGAAAATGAAAATGGCGAACGCCATGTCGAACTTGAACATTACTCGAACGAACAGTAATATGTTCGGTTCAAGAAATCGAAATGTTCGACTTGAACTTAACTTTTCTTGAACGGTTCGATCAACACTACAAGTCATTACATCTCCAACTGCGGAATAAATTATAGCGGGTTAATTTAAAAGGTGATTGACAAGTGAATTTTTAAATTATGGCTTTCCCGCATTCCCTATTGCATTGCCTGTCACGACAACCTGTTAGTTGTAAAAGGGGACATCAATGCTGTGGCCACATGTGGCCTCAGACCAGCGGTCACCTTTTTGAACTGACAGCATTTTGAAGTGACACGTGTTGGCATAGGGAATGTGGGAAGACCAGTGTAAAAAAGTCAATTCATCATCAGCTTGACAACCAATAGGACAAAAATAGTACTATAAAAATGAACTTACAGATGAACCCCTGCTTTCAGGCATCATACCTGCTCCAGTCCCCAGGGGTACAGCACCTCACAGATGGATGTCCATGACTTGTTCTTTAGGATCTGCTTGCTGTAACCAGGGTTGCTCTTGTCCCAAAGCTCTGGGCTGGTATGTACCTGTAACTACAAAAAAAGAAAAAAAAATAGATTTTTTTTTTTAAAGACCATAACACTATAAAACAATACTTGGAAAACGTGGCCAAATAATAAAACATCACTATATTTAACAATCATGCACACAGGCTTTTTTTGCCATGTTTTCCAATACAGGTTCTAGGTACAGCTTTAAAGAAGGCCAATCAGTCAGGGTACAACACAAGTTTATTTTACATAGCAATCGATCAATTCTGATCAAATATAACATATAAGTAAGAGAATAAACTGGTTACAGAAAATAGTGTGACATTGGGGACAGTTTTGCTAAATATGTATTTACAAAGGTTCAATACTTGCAAACTTTACCTCGGAGCTTACATCACCTGTTTTTTTATGACTTCAACCATTGAGAAGCTAAATAGCGAAAACAGGGAACTCCAGGAGGGACTTCACTCAACACCAGAGAGAGCGTCCTCAGCACTTGGTACCAGCTTCTAATTTCACCAATGCCTCTCTGGATCTTATGTATCTTAATCAAAAAAACAGTCATACACAACCTACGTATTGTGTCTACTTAGAATACAAAGTTCTTTTGTATTACCTCATCTTGTATCATGGAGTGGCCAGCTCCCTGAGACTGAGATAATAAAATACAGAATCACTCCGAAACCAGACGATGTGGCCCCCTTAGGTCGTAAATTAAGGGAAGTCTGTAGGCTTGAGAGCTAAACAGATGTATGCAAGCCTGTGTGATTATAACTTGTGATACAACACTGGAATTTTAATTAGTTTAATATACAAGAAATGGAAATTATGACATCAAATAGTCACAAATTTCACTAGCATTACACAGGCCAACTTTTTCACTTTAAAGCACATGTGCTTGTAAACAGCATAAAAATTTGGTTAGTTTAGGCTAAAAAGAGAATACATAGATTCTCATTCACACTGACACTCACCTCAGAGATCATTTTGTCCATGTGATGGTACAGTGGGGGGAAAAAGTATTTAGTCAGCCACCAATTGTGCAAGTTCTCCCACTTAAAAAGATGAGAGAGGCCTGTAATTGACATCATAGGTAGACCTCAAGTATGAGAGACAAAATGAGAAAACAAATCCAGAAAATCACATTGTCTGATTTGGAAAGAACTTATTTGGGGACTGCTGAACGGATTTTCTATTAAAGTCTATTGGGAGCATTGCTTGCCGGTTTTCAGATGGTTTCTGAAACTGCAAACCATCTGAAAAACTGACCAATAAATCTTGCTGTGGGGACAAGCCATGTGTACCATTATGATTTTATAAGAGCAGTCACATTTCACTGCTAAAAATGAATACAGTGGGTATGGAAAGTATTCAGACACCTTTAAATTTTTTACTTTTTGTTTCATTGCAACCATTTGGTAAGATCCAAAAAGTTCATTTTTTTTGCTCATTAATGTACACTCTGCTCCCCATCTTGAAAGAAAAAAAACAGAAATGTAGATATTTTTGCAAATTTATTAAAAAAAGAAAAACTGAGCTATCACATGGTCAAGTATTCAGAGCCTTTTCTGTGACACGCATATCTAACTCACATGCTGTCCATTTTCTTCTGAGGTTCCTCTCTTTCATTGTAGTCCATCTGTGTTTAATTAAACTCATCGGACTTGACTAATCAATTCCGATCAGTTTAATTAAACACAGCTGGACTCCAAGGAAGGAGAAGAACCTCAGAAAGACACACACCTGTCTATATAAGACCTCACAGCTCACAGTGCATGTCAGAGCACATGATGTCTAAGGAACTACCTAAGGAGCTCAGAGACAGAATTGTGGCAAGGCACAGAACTGGCCAAGGTTACAAATGAATTTCTGCAGCTCTCAAAGTTTCTAAGAGCACAGTGGCCTCCATAATCCTTAAATGGAAGAAGTTTGGGACGACCACAACTCTTCCTTAACCTGGCCATCCAGCCAAACTAAGCAATCGTGAGAGAAGAGGTTTGGTGAGAGAGGTAATGAAGAACCCCAAGATCACTGTGGCTGAGCTCCAGAGATGCAGTAGGGAGATGGGATAAAGTTCCACAAAGTCAACTATCACTGCAGCTTCCACCAGTTGGGGCTTTATGGCAGAGTGTGCCGATAGAAGCCTCTCCTCAGTGCAAGACATATGAAAGCAAAAAAACACATGAAAGTCTCCCAGACTATGAGAAATAAGAATCTCTTGTTTGATGAAAAAAAGATTGAACTTTTTGGTTAATTCTAAGCGGTATGTGTGGAGAAAACCAGGCCCTGCTCATCACCTGCCTAACACAATGCCAACAGTGAAACATGGTGGTGGCAGCATCATGCTATGGGGGTGTTTTTCAAATGCAGAGACAGGACAAATGGTTGCAATTGAAGGAAAGATTAATGCGGCCAAGTACAGAGATATCCTCGATGAAAACCTCTTCCCGAGTGCTCTGGACCTTAGACTGGGCTCAAGGTTCATGTTCCAACAAGACAATGACTCTAAGCACACAGCTAAAATAACAAAGCAGTGACTTCAGAACAACTCTGTGACCATTCTTGATTGGCCCAGCCAGATCCCTGATCTAAACCCAATTGAGCATCTCTGGAGAGACTTGAAAATGGCTGTCCACCAACGTTCACCATCCAACCTGTGGGAACTGGAGAGGATCTGCAAGGAAGAATGGCAGAGGATCCCCAAATCAAGGTGTGAGAAACTTGTTGCATCATTCCCAAGAAGACTCATGGCTGTACTAGCTCAAAAGGTGCTTCTACTCAATACTGAGCCAAGGGTCTGAATACTCAAGAACATGTGATATTTTAGTGTTTCTTGTTTAGTAAATTTGCAAAAATATCTACATTTCAGTTTTTTTCTTTCAAGATGGGGTGCAGAGTGTACAGTAATCAGCAAAAAAGAACTTTTTTTTGTCTTACCAAATGGCTGCAATGAAACAAAGAGTGAAAAATTTAAAGGGGTCTGAATACTTTCCGTATATGTCTGTATATGTCTTTAACACTAGCAAAAGTGCCCCATATATACTGTTAAACGGTTTTCCACCACCATACATTCATTGTCACATATACATTTTTATGAAACTTGATAAGACCCTGAACCATGCGTCTTCCATCTGTAAAAAAAAAAATATGTTGGATTGACGAGATGTGAACCTACTGCGACATTGTGCATAGTTCATTGTGCTAAGATTGCAGGCAACATTTCTATGTGATGTGACTGTGATAGTTTTAAAAAAAGGGAACATCTTCAATTTGTTTCAAGTGGTAAGCACAAAAAAATTCAAGACTATTAAACCTATTGGACCCATTGTAATATCATAATAGTTCTCTGTGCCTCTGTGCCTTTGATGTATCCATAATGTAGCAATCACAATGAGCCTCATCTATCAAAGCTGTCTAGCAGTCAGATTGTCTCTGTTGCCCATCGCAACCAATCAGAGCTCAGCTTTTATTTCTTATACTGCTCTGGAGAAATGAAAACTGATCTCTGATTGGTTGGGATGGGCAACAAGGACAGTTTGACTGCTAAACAGCTTTGATAAATGAGGCTCGATGTCAGTGTCGGACTGGGATGCCTAGGGCCCACCATAGGAGTTTATTTTAGGGGCCCGCATTGCTTTGCTGTCTCCACCACCTGTACAGTGTCCCGCCTGCGGTGCCCAGTCTTGCTTCAAAGTATACAGACCTATGTGATGACATCATCACACTAATCTTTAATCAAGATGGAGCTCCACGGCTTCTGAGTCTCCCTCACCTAATTGCAGCAGGACACTGGTGAACATAAAAGGTCTATAGATATATATCCCTCTCCCCGAATTATACATTTTATATCAATAAAAATATATCAAAAGCTATAACACAAAGTACTGAGTATAAAACCACTAAATATTGGTCGTACTGTACAGTTACCAAATAACATCGCTGCATAAAACCAGGATCTGAAGGATAAAATTACCAATAATTAAGACCAAATACTGCCACATCATGACCACATATTACCACCATAGTGACTGACTAATAACACCACACCATGAACACATATCACCACCACACCATGAACACATATCACCACCACATAGTGCCTGAATAATACCACCCCACTATGATCACATAATGACTGAATATTACCACCACACCAAGACCACTTATCACCAATATATAGAGACTGAATAATGCCACCATTAATGAATATAAACCATTACACTTTGCACACATATAAGTGATTACAGTTCAGGTACATTTAGTGACTCACAGGTGACGTTTCTCCGATGAGCCGTTCACATTCCAGGCAGGTATATATACCTTATATGGGCCCCTCGGGCAGGTATATATATGGGCCTCTCAGGCAGGTATAAATATATATGAGCCCCTTAGTTAGGTAGATATATATATATATATATATATATATGGTCCATATAAAAGGTATAGACCTGCCTGAGAGGCCCATATATATAAGTATATATATACCTGCCAGAGGGGCCCATATAAAATATATAGACCTGCCTGAGAGGCGAATATATATACCTTCCCGAGGGGCCCAGATAAGGTATATATACCTGCCTGAGGGGACCATACATATCTATATCTGCCTGAGAGACATATATATATATATAGGCCCCTGAGGATGTGGCTTCACGGATTCGAACTGTCTCGCCCACAGCAGTGAGAGAGAGCAGGGGCTTGGCTGCTCCGCTCCCAGCGGTGCAGGAGATGTAAGTGAAAGTACAGTATATTGAGCGCCGCTGGGAAGCACAGCACAGGCAACCTCTCTCCACCAGCAAGCTCCCCTCCTTTCTTCATGTAGATAGCGCGGGCCCCTCTCCTGTGTGTGGTCCAGCAGCTGTCATTTGTGTCGGTCTGGGGGCCCACCAGATCCTCCGGTGGGTCAGTCCGACGCTGCTCGTTGTGATTGCTGGATTATGGATGCATCATAAGTACACACACATTGTCAAGCAATCTGGTAGAAGACTATTACGCATGATATTACAACGGGGCAGATGTATCAATACTGTCTAAGGCCATGTTCACACGGCTTAAAATGGGACGTATTTCAGTCCGTAATTATGCACTGTAGTGCGCATATTACGGCTGGAATACGTCCCAGTCATTACGGTAATCCACAGTTCTCATAGAGAACTATGGATTGCATCTCTCCTCCCCACTTGGCGAATCCGCCGCGAGGGGAGATAAGTGACAGGTCATTTACTAGTGGTGTATACGCACCACTAGTAATGATAGTCTATGGGCCGGCGAGTTGCCAACCCCCCCCCCCCCCCTCTGCCCCTGTCCACACGGCGTAATTGCGGGGCGTAATTACGCCCCGCAAATAAGCCGTGTGAACATAGCCTAAGGGTGGGTTCACACTATGTTTATCTCTACGTTGCAGGTATCCGTCTGAGTACCATGAAAAAAAAAATGTATCACAATGCAGCCACGGAAGCCCCATAGAGGATAATAGAGCACAAGTAGTCCAGCGTGAGCTACGCTTGCTCTATTTCCAGCATATGCTTATTTTACAGGACTCATTAGCGTAGACTACTGTGTTATTAAGTCCCACAGGAAATGCCTATGCTGTCAGGAAATAGAGCACACGTAGCCCATGCTAAATAAGATCTGCTCTAGGGTATGTTCACACGGCGTGTTGAATCCTTTTTGGATCTGAAAAATGCATTCAAAAGCGCTGTGTCGTTTTTGCTGCAGCAGGATAGCACCATATAGTTTTAAATAGGGCGTCTTCTGCATCAAACAGATCAAGAATTGACATTACATTTCTTTGAACGGATCCGAAAGACGCATCAGAAAGACTCATATAAAGACGCATACAGTAAGTGATCACTCGTCTGAACGCTGATGCGTGTTTTACATCGAAAGCAGTGTAAATCACACTGCACATTGTAAGATACATGTTTGGGTCCGTTTAGGGTCCGAAACACAGATCCAAACATGCATGTAAAAATGTATCCAAACACGGAGTCAACACACAATGTGAATATACCCTTTTCCTCTATGGGACTGCTGTGTCGTGGTATCCGCTGAGGTACATTGACGGATAACTGCAAAGTAGCAATTAACATAGTGTGAACCCACCTACTACTTAGACAATGTAAACTGAGACTTGACAGTCTTAAAATGTGCAACATTTATCATAGTATTGATAAATCTGGCGTATATTTAGACTGTATAGTTTAAATCTTCTATCGATTGGCTTGTAAACTGAGGCAAAATATTGGCACACGTTGTTGCATGCTAAGCCATGCCCTTTCCCACAAACTACATCCCTTTTACTGATGCTATACCCCTTTTGAGTCGCAGAAGTGTCTAAAAACTGCCTAAAAGAATTCTGGAGCAACTGCCATAATAAATGTGCCTCAATGTGTTTTCCCATGTACACGAATGTCCAGTCATTGCATATGAATTAGGCTAAATAAAAAGGAGTCATTTTTGTGGTGCTTTTTGTTGCATTGTTTCCCCATACTTTTCGACTGCTGCCGTTTTTTTGATTCAAAGTAAGTTTGGCATGTTTATCTGGAGCTTTCCCAGTTCATAGCATTAAAGGGGTTTTCTCACAACACTGTTTCACTGAGTCAAGGGCCGCTTTCCACTTACCCTCCTCAGACTGTGTGTGGTTCTATAGCAGTGATTAGCATATTCAGTTTCTCTCTGAGAGATTATGCTCAGCGTGCAGGAGATTGTTATCTTCAGTAAACACAAGGTATGTGTGCTGTGAGGACTGAATACAATGGGCCTTATGTATGAAGACTGTCTAGCAGTAAGGCTATGTTTCTACTGTACAGATCATATTTTCGTCAGTTTTAGGATTCTAAAACCACCGAAAATATGATGGATCAGGCAGCCCATAGACTTAAATAGAAAAAAAACAACCTGTAGTCTACAGTACACAAGTTGTTTTTTCTCTGCTCATCTTCTGGTGCTGCCGTATTATACAACATGTTGTGTAACATGCCGGCATTTTGAGTTTTGATGTCTGTTTCCCATACAATCAATGGTATTGGCCGGTGGCAGAAAAATGAGAACCGACCGCATTTATTGCGCAAAACATGACAAAAAACCGTGGTCGTGCATCGGAAAAAAACGGTCCACTTTCAGCCATTTTTTGTCCAATGTTGTGGGGATTTAGCCTAAGGGCCAGTTCACACGGCTTATTCAAGCCGTAATTGCGGAACGGATTTCGCCCGCAATCACGGCTTGAGTAAGGGGCGGGCTGGGGGCAGGGCGGGGGCGCTGCCCCCCGGCCCCATAGACATCCATATCCACGGCGCGTATCCCGCCAGGATAATGTGCATGTCACTTTCTCCCCGCCCGGCGGATTCACCGTGCGGGTAGGAGAGACTGTGGAATACCGTAATGGCTGGGATGGATTCCAGCCGTATTGCAGCGCAGTACGGTGCGCAATACGGCTGCAATCCGTGCCCAAAATATGCCGTGTGAACGACCCTTAAAGGTGTGTACAAATGGTGTATTTCAATCCAAAAAAAGTATTAAAAAAATGCATCAGACACGTACCCAAAGTGTGATATGTGTTTGGATTTGAGCAGAAATGCACCCTTTAGCTTTTACCCCTTCCTGACGGATGGTCATAATAATATGGCTCTAAATTTTGTTCCTCCTCGTATTCTGAAAGCCATAACTTTTTTATTTTCCACCTACACAGACACATGAGGGCTTTTACTTTGCGGGACAGGATGTACTTTCGAATGGTGTTATTCATATTGCTATAGAATATACTGGGGAACGGCAAAAAAATTCTAAGTGGGGAAAAATGTGAAAAATAACGCACTTGCGCCATGTTTGCAGGAGTTTTTTTTTTAATGGCGTTTATTCTTTGGTAAAAATGATGTGTTACCTGTATTTTACAGGTTGATACGCATCCGGCAATACCAAACATGTATGGTTTTCCATTATGTTTTGGTACTGTAAAAAAAAATTCCAAACATATTCTATTTCTGAAATTTGCACCATGGCGCCATTTTGAGTGACCAATAACTTTTTTGTACTAACACCTACGGATGTCAGTGAGGGGGCATCTTTTGCAGGCTGAAGCTTACTTTTTATTGCTAGCAGTTTGGAATGCATGTGAGTTTTTTTTATCACTTTTAGGGGCCGTTCACACGGCTTATTTGGGCGCTGATTGGAGCCGTACTGTGCGCCGTATTTGCGCTGCAGTAATAATAATAATCTTTATTTATATAGCGCCAACATATTCCGCAGCACTTTACAATATAGAGGGAATAAGCACAGACAAACCAGACATTACATTATAAAAAAGCTACTGACAAATGAGACACAAGGTGTGAGGGCCCTGCTCGCAAGAGCTTACAATCTATTAGGGTGTATGGGTGAAACAAAGGCTGACAAGTGCTTGGTTTACAATGGACCAGCCATGTTACATAAATATGGGGTAGTATACATAAAATGTGGATGAACCTGCCATCCCAACCATTACATCTATATACAGATAAGTGCCTGTGGGTGCCAAAGTGCAGGAAGTGACAAATCTGTGACAGAATTTGGGGGGTTGACAATTAGGGATCTTGATAGGCTTGTCTAAGAAGATGAGTTTTCAGAGTGCACTTAAAACTGTGAGGGTTGTGAGTGTGCCTGATCACATGGGGTAACATGTTCCAGAGAACTGGTGCAATACGTGCAAAATCTTGGAGACGGGCATGGGAGGTTCGGATGAGTGAGGTGTGTAGTCTTAGATCATTAGCAGAGCGGAGAGAGCGGGTAGGGTGGTAGACAGAGATAAGGGAGGAGATGTATGGGGGTGCAGCACTGTGGAGAGCCTTATGTGTGAGAGTGATGAGTTTATGTTGTATTCTGTACTGAATAGGCAGCCAGTGCCGAGTATGACACAGGGTCGAGGCATCAGTATAGCGGCTGGAAAGAAAGACAAGCCTGGCTGCTGCATTCAGGACAGATTGGAGAGGGGAGAGTTTACAGAGAGGAAGACCAACAAGTAGGGAGTTACAGTAGTCAAGACGAGAATGAATAAGAGCAACAATGAGAGTTTGAGTTGTTTCCACAGTGAGAAATGGACGGATTCTGGAGATGTTCTTGAGGTGCAGGTGACAAGAGCGGGCAAGGGATTTGATATAGGGGGTGAAGGTCAGATCAGAGTCTAGTATAACCCCCAGACAGCGGGCCTGCTGCCTAGGAGTTATGGTGGTGCCACACATGGAGAGAGAAATAGCAGGGTGAGGTCGGTTAGTAGATGGTGGGATGACTAGAAGTTCAGTTTTAGTGAGGTTTAGTTGGAGATAGAGAGAGGACATGATGTCAGAGACAGCGGACAGACAGTCACTGGTGTTTTGTAGCAGGGCAGGAGTGATGTCTGGGGAGGAAGTTTTATAGTTGAGTGTCATCAGCGTAGAGATGGTACTGGAAGCCAAATCTGCTGATAGATTGTCTAATAAGGGCTGTGTAGAGTAAAAAAAGGAGAGGACCAAGAACGGATCCCTGAGGAACCCCGACAGCAAGAGGGAGAGGGAGGAGGTAGAACCGGAAAATGAGACACTGAAGGAGCGGTCAGAGAGGTAGGAAGAGAACCAAGAGAGAGCGGTGTCCTGGATACCGATGGCACGAGCATGCTGAGGAGATGGTGGTGATCCACAGTGTCAAACGCTGCAGAGAGATCCAGAAGAAGCAGCAAGGAGTAGTTACCCTGCGATTTTGCTGTCAGGAGATCATTTGAAACTTTAGAGAGAGCAGTTTCCGTGGAGTGTAGGGTGCGGAAACCGGATTGCAGAGGGTCTAGAAGAGAGTTAGCAGAGAGATAGCGGATCAGGCGAGAGTAGACCAAGCGTTCCAGGAGTTTGGAGATGAAGGGCAGGTTAGAGACTGGTCGGTAGTTGGCAGCACAGGAAGGGTCCAGAGAGGGCTTTTTCAGTAACGGAGTTATAACAGCGTGTTTAAAGGAGGATGGAAAGATCCCAGTGGAGAGAGAAAGGTTACAGATTGTAGTGAGGTGAGAGAGGACAGTACAGCTCCAATCTGTGTCAGTAACTAAAGTAATCCACAGTTCTCATAGAGAACTGTGGATTCCGTCTCTCCCTACTGCTCGGCGAATCCGCCGGGCGGGGAGAAAGTGACATGCACATTATCCCGCGGAATACGCGCCGTGGATAATGCATGTCCATGAGGCCGGCGGTCGCGCCCCCGCCCGCCCCCGGCCCGCTCCTTATTCAAGCCGGAATTGCGGGCGAAATCCGTCCCGCAATTACGGCTTAAATAAGCCGTGTGAACCGGCCCTTATTTAAATTTTTATGCGATGTAAAATGACCAAAAAACTAAATTTTGCCGTTTGGAATTTTTTTCATCTACGGTGTTCAACGTACGGGATAAATGATGTTATATTTTAATGGATCGGACTTTTTTGGATGCGGCAACACCAAATATGGGGAACTTTTTTATTATTTTATTGTTTTTATTTGTAAAATGGGGAAAAGGGGGTGATTTGAACTTTTAATACTTTTTTTTGTACTTTAAAACTTTATTTATTTTTTTACTGTAACATTGAGTCCCACTATGGTTCTTGACCACTAGGTGGCGCGATCTTTAATACAGTCTAATACATTGCATAGACAATGCATTAGACTGTACAAAGATGGAGGTTTCTCCACTTCCTGCCTATGGCCGGAAGTGGGGCAAATGGGAACATGGCAGCGATCAGAGCCTTCACAGGGCTCCCCGCTGCCATATTAGCCCATCGGGACTCAGTGATCTTATCACTGATGTCCCGTTCGGGCTGAAGAACGGTGCATGGCACCGTTTTTAATTCATTTAGATGCCGCGACCATCTTTGCCACAGCGTCTAAGGGGTTAAACAGCGCAGGCGGGCGACGCTTCCCCCCCGCGCTGAAACCAGCGGGTGTTAGCTGCAATAAGCCGCTAATAACCGACAGCTGTGAAATGGGATCGCGCCGCAATCCCGTTTCAAAGCCGCTTACCGCCGCTATGACGTACTCATACGTCATAGGTTGGTAAGGGGTTAAACACACAGTCTTCTGCGTCAAATGGAACAAGAATTAGAATGTCAATTCTTTGAATGGATCCAAAAGACGCATCAGAAAGACACAAGTAAAGCACGCACTGGCGATCACTCATCTGAATGCAGCTTGTTTTACATTGAAAGCAATTTAAATCACACTGCACATTGTTAGATGAATGTTTGGGTGCTTTCACACGGTGCTTTTTTGGTACGTTTTTGATGCGTTTTTGTGCAGGAAGGCACAGCAATAAATGCTGCATATTTCTGCACAAAAATCGTGGCAAAAATCGCGTGTTATTATTGCGATTTTTGCCACGATTTTTGTGCAGCAATGTACAGCATTAATTGCTGTGCCTTCCTGCACAAGAAAACGCATTGAAAAAATGCATTGAAAAAACGCACCAAAAACATGTGAAAGCACCTTTCGGATCCGAACCCCGGATCCAAACATGCATCTAAAAACGCCGTGTGAACATACCCCAAGACCTTCTTTGTTCAGCTTTTATTTAGATTTTTTTGACGGATACAATCATATATGTATACTCTAACATATACATTTTTGTTCAGCTTGAGAAAGCGCAGCGCCCTGCTTCCTCCATCTGTTAAAATTTAACGTATATTTGATGGGAAATGTAAAAATGGACACAATGTCAATGTATGTTGCACCTCAGTCCGGCTATATGACTCAATGAACACTTTAACATATACCTTTTTCTGTGTGTCACAAAACCAGATAACTGTTCATCATCCATTCAGAATAACATAATATGCACTAAAGCTTAGTGCACACTGTGCTAATTTGAACGTATGACGGATCTGTTTTGATGCAAGGAAAAAATTTAAAGAGTTAACGTGTTCATTGACTCAGATAAGTGGACGAATGTGCAATGTACATTCACATAGTGTCCATCTTTACACTTTCCATCAAATATGCATTTAATTTTAATAGATGGAGGACGCAGGGCATTGCGCTTTTTCAAGTTGAAAAAAGTATACATTACAGTATACTTTTTTTTAAATGTATATCAATGGTAAACGTATCCTAGTGTATGTGCCCTTGATGTGAACATATTCATTTATATTCAAAATAAAAATATAAACAAAGCTGCCCATACAAATGGCAAGGAGAAATGTGTGACAGCCAATAGAAAAACTAGTTAAAAAAGGAAAAATAAAACGGATGTCAAGCATCTACTCAAAACAGTGTACGTTTGGCATATATTAAGCCAGTTGCTTTACCCAGCAATAAAAAGTGCAGCACTTAGTGTTTTTCATATGTCAAAGAAAAAAAATGAAAAGGACACATTACATAAGGTCATGGAATGGATACAAGACATGGACTGTAGCCAGCCACAGGAGTCAATGTACATGTTTTTATTTAAAAAAATGTGTACATCAGACTATTGGATTGCGCTCTTTGCACACTGCGTTATTTTGAAGGGATAACGGATCCGTTATTACAGAAGGGAGAACGAATGTGTTAATTTTAACAGGTGGAGGATGCAGGAGGAGGGCGCTACGCTTTTTAAAATTTACAAAAAAGTATACATTACAGCATACATTTTTTTTTACGATGTATGTCAATGGACATAGTATTTGTGTCCATGTTGCAAACATATACGTTTGTATCCATCATAAAATATGTAAACAAACCTACCCAATAAAATTGCAGGAAAAAACGGGTTACAGGCAATAGTAAAGCTAGTAAAAAAAAGCGAGAAAAAATCAAAACGGATGCCAAACGTCTGCTCCAAACATTGCACGATTGGCATACGTTCAACGCATACGTTTTGATGGAATATCAAACGCAGTGTGCACGTGGCCTTGATTTGATGTGAACCTCACTTACCTTTGCCCTGAAGCTCAAGCCTACATCTGATCAGATCCCTTGCTGACCACCATGTGATTAATGATATCTAGAGACACCTGTGTCAGACTGATTGCCTAGCATGACCCTTCCTATTTAATCTCAGTCAGTGAAACATGTGCTATGCTAAAGGAAGCTTGTACTCAGGTAAGAACAGGAGGAAAGGTGGTGTCAAATTGTTATACAAGGTTTAGTGGCTATAACAATGTTGTGGTTGGAATTTCATCACTCTGTACAATGCGAGAAATACATTTTTATAAAGCCTATTTCATATGTAATTTCAAAAAACTACAGTGTAGACTGCAGACGGTGGTGATGGTTTTCAAACAAAATCTGCAGTGTGGTCTGTGGGTTTTCTTGTTGGTCTTGCAGAACCTACAGATTTCTTTGGCTATGTACTCCATGTAAAAGAAGTATTTCACTACCTGTAGTAATAATTTGAAGTTGCCTTCCATGTACTGCATGCTCTACTTGTTTCAGTCTAATTTGAGCTGTAACCAGGTTTGCACTTCAATGTGTGATGCTTTTTAACACTTAGGGCATGTCCCCACGGCACGGGTTTTCGGCCGGTTTTTCAGGCGG
Source organism: Phyllomedusa bahiana (assembly GCA_025379985.1). NCBI lineage: Eukaryota > Metazoa > Chordata > Amphibia > Anura > Hylidae > Phyllomedusa > Phyllomedusa bahiana. Next base: position 121,470 of record JAODAL010004066.1, on the reverse strand, counting down.
TTTGCGTTTTTTCAGACCGCCTGAAAAACCGGCCGAAATTAGCCGATTGTGCTCTATGGAAACCTGTGCAGCTCCCACTGCACGGGTTTTCACCCGCTGTTTGTCGCCGGCGGAAACATTGTACATGCAAATTTCTGTCCGGTTTCCGGACGGAATCTGTGCATGTCTATGGGAGGGCTGTTCTCCGCTCATGTGCCGCGAGTAATGACCATCTATGGGGCTGCCCCTCCAACCCACGGGAGTACGTACCAATCGGCCTAAACACACACGGCGTACTTGTGGGGTGTACTGCATGCCCTGCAATTAGCTGTGTGAACATAGCCTTAGGGTCTGAGGTTATGATAACATGAATGATTAAGAAGTGGATTCTGTGGTTATTCATGCAAACAAAAGGTCATTCTTGGAAATGGTCAGTTGGTGTTTTAGTTTAGTGTGGATTTTCCACACCAGTTTTAAAATCTGTGGGAGGGGGATGTTCATTCTTATGGGTAGATCCTATTCTGGGTGCTGTAGGTTAGCCCCCTTGCAATGGAGCTAACCTGCATCAGAACCTGGGGTGGGGAGGGGGGGGGGGGTAACCACTTTTAAGTGACTGTCTCCTGTGGCACTCCAAGATGTCCCCTTATCCCTCTGCCAAGAAAACCATGTCCGAAATATGTCCGCCTTCCATGTGACTAGACACTAAGGCTGGGTTAACAAATTTTTTGTTTTAGGACTTTATCTCTAGAATCTGCAGCAAAACACTGCCACAAATTCCCTTCTGCTAGCGGTATACTGTACTTCACCAAGAAACTTCTGTCTTAGTGCATGTTGTCAGTATATTAGTTATGCTTTGCATGGACCTATGCTTCTATGTAGACCTTTATCTCCACAGCTCTTCTACCACTTGTGCCAGATCAATATTATAATGAAGGAAGAAATTGCTGCCACAGTGGTTTTCATCACAATGCTGGTGAAGAAGCACAGGAAGCTGAGCAAGCAGAAAATAGAAAAATTTGCTGCCAAACTAACGACCATACTATTTGCAAGGTATAAGGCACATTGGTATGCAGAAAATCCATCAAAAGGACAAGCTTTTCGGTAAGCTGTTCTAAATACATGGTCTAGACCAGGGGTGGGCAATTAATTTTCCCATGGGGCCGCATGGGAGAGTGCGATGGTTTTGGGGAGTAATAAAAACATAGGATGAACGGGAAAAAATTTGTTTTTGGGGGATTATCTTTGTGCAAACTTACTGGGGGATGTATCTATATACTGTATACTGATGGTACACAGTAAGGCAGGTATATAAAGCTCTCCTCAGTAGGGTAGGGATGTAGATGTATGTCCCCTCAGTCTGGCAGGTATATACAGCTCCCCTCAGGCAGGTATATACAGCTCTCCTCAGTAAGGTAGGTATGTAGATGTATGTCCCCTCAGTCTGGCAGGTATATACAGCTCCCCTCAGGCAGGTATATAGATATAGGTACCCGCAGGTATATAGATAAGGTACAGCTCCATACAGGCAGGTATCTAGTTAGTTAGGGCTCCATACAGGCAGGTATATAGTTTTATGGCCAAAATTAAAAATAACAAACACTAATGCTTACCTGACTCCTGACTGAGCACGCTCCTCTTCCATCCGAGGAGCTTCCTGGGCTGGTGGCGTGATGACGTCATAGCGCCAGGACGCTACTCCGTCAGCTCCTGGGCCCGCACAGAGTTATTACTATGTGCGGTGAGGAGAGGCAGCGGCGCGGTGAGCGGAGTTCACCGCATCACTGCCTAATTCACAAGTGACAGTAGCGCTGACAGCCTGCGGCGGCCTCTCAGCAATACCCGGCCACGGCGGGCCGTCAGCGCTACTATTAGCAGACCTGGGCATCATGGGCCGCATCCGACGAGCGGGCGGGTCGGATGCGGCCCGGGGGCCGTACTTTGCCCAGGTCTGGTCTAGACTGACTCCACTTGGCCTTCTTTCTCTTACAGCAGTGTTTCTCAACTCCAGTCCTCAAGACCCACCAACAGGTCATGTTTTCAGGATCTCCTACAGAATGCACTGACAAGAAGTGTATCACCTGTGCAATATTGAGCAAATCGTGAATACTTGTCCTGTTTAGAGCTGGGCGAATTGATTCTAACGAAGTGGAATTCGTTTAGAATTTCAGGAAAACTTCGGTTCGGAAACGGAAGTCAGAACTTTGGGGTACTTCGGGTGAAGAAGTGTGCTTTTCATTGATAAAATTGGCTGCGGAGCACATGGCGTTACATGGGGCAAAGCACTATGGGAGGAAGAAGGGCATAGCCTGCATGTCATGTGCAGAGATGAAGCAATCAGAGACGGCGGGATTCTGTGAAGTCACCGCACTATATAGGATCCGAGCGCGCCGCTGGAGCTCATTACCGCTCTCACTGTACTGATAGGGGAAAGGTGCTGCTGCGGGTGTGATAGCGCTTTTCTGAAGAACTGATTTTACACAGCTCGATTTTTGTGGGGTTTGTCTCAGCTTGTCTCAGAGACTGTTCTCTGAAATGTTCTATTTCTGATTTTTTTGGGGTATTGGATCTGAAATCCAGTGTGCGTCCAGCTGCTGCTGCATATACATTCTATATCCAAAGTGGGATCTAAGCAGTTTCCTGTTTTCAGTTAAAGAAAACAGCGTTTTTACAATACAAAACCACTTCATTTTTGGCTGCTCAATTCTATTGCGCAATTTTACATCCAGGGGTTAATTAAGCGTTGTTTTGCAGGTGTGCTGACCCAGAAACTGTCTTTTACAACGCCAAAATATATAAATTTTTCTGTAGCCTAATTCACAAGCAAAGGTTAATTACAACTGTATCTCTTTGTTGTATGGCGTAGAAAAACACGCAATTGAAACACGCTACAAAGTACTAGTTTGTGCGCTCAATTCTTTGGCCGCAATTTACATCCAGGGGTTAATTAAGCGTTGTTTTGCTGGTGTGCTGACAAAAATAAACCGTCTTTTTCAACGCCAAATATAGATTTTTTTTTTTTGGTAGCCTAATTTCAAGCAAAGGTTAATTACAATTTTTTATCTTGTTGTGTGGCGTAGAAAATACGCCATTGTAACACGCTACAAAGCTATAGTTTTTGGGGCCTCAATTCTATTGCGCAAATTTTACATCCAGGGGTTAATTAAGGTTGTTTTGCTGGTGTGCTGACAAAAATAAACCGTCTTTTTCAACCACGAAATATATACATTTTTCTTGTAGCATAATTCACAGCGGAGGTTTTAATTAAGCCTGTTTGTGCTTTTTTACACTTAGTAAAACACACAGTGCTTAATCGACACATACAAGTAAATTTTTCCTGGCCATTTGTGGAGCGAATTTATATCCAAGAGGTTACCCAGCTTAGTTAATGGGTTCATTTGGAGTAAAAAAACAGGGGTGTATATTTTCATTATACAGATAGCTTCATCAAACAGTTGTCTGTACATTTTAGAACAAACTGGATGTCAGGACAGAGGTGGCAGGCTCTGCAAACTGCGGAGTGGCCAGTGGCACAAAACATTTCTGAAACGGGCCCAGGTCGCAGCACAGCAAAGGGGGACAGTTCGCTGCAGGGGCTCACTCGGTGAGGCCACAACTGCCGCTGTCATCTAGAATAACCGGCCGTGTTTTGTTCAGCAACCCCAAGGGTTCTTGATTTTGTTGACTAGGGTATCCTCTTCCTCCACAGATGACATCTGACAACCCCAGCAAGAGTCGGTGGGAACCTAAGACCACAACCTGAGTTTGCATGGCCAGGAGCGGGTCAGCGGCTCTCACCTGTCCTCAGCCCGCCTCTGTCCCATCCAGTTCCCTCAGCCTGGATCTTTACTATGTGGATCTGGGCTCAGCTGCCAACTATATAGCGAGGGATGAACAATTTGAGGAGGGCAGTCAGCGCTACTTGGCAGCGAAGAAATGGGGCCAATATCCCCGCTTCTTTGCAGTAGGCGGCAAAGTATAGATGTGGAGACAGTGGCATTGGTCGAGGTCATTTGAGTGAGAGGCAGCCTCGTTACCAAGACCGGTGATGAGGACAGTAGTGGAGATGAAAAAAAAATATATTATGATGTATCCGACCGCACTTGGAAGACGGGTGAAGCAAGGGCTTTCATCGTCAGGAGAAGAGGGCGTCCAGCTTGCGCGTCAGGCATCGGCGCAGCAGCAGTGGGTTGCTGTGGCCGTGAGTCACAAAAACAGTGTTAGAAGCGTGTGAGGTCGGGAGCCAATCGGACACGGGGTAGAAAAACCCGCTTCGCAAGGTACAAGACAGTAGCGGCACAGGGGCTCAGCGATCGGCGCGGCGGCAGTAGTCACTCAGTGCGGAGGTTGGCGGTAAAAATCAGCTACTCGGCGGTGTGGCAGTTCTTTGCTAAGACACGGAGGAGCCGATATGGGTATTTATGTAGAATCGGTTGTGTGGAGCAGCAGAAAGTGAAGCGTGGCCCAGGGAGCTAACGTATGGCACAACGGCACTGACGTAAACACATGCAGGTCGTCACCATCCCGGTGGCCTGGGAGAAACGTGGCTAGATGTGGTGGTCCATTCCTGCGCTGCAGCAGCAGCAGCGGCAGTGGCACGCATGCCTATTTCAGCAGTCACGGTCCACCACATCTGCAGAAGGCAGCTGTTTCTCTTTGACATCCTCTCTCCCGGTCCAATGCCTCTGCTAATCATGGCGCAGCAGTCGTTCAGAGGAGCGATTGTAAGAGAAACCAGTATGCGTCCAACAATCCTAAGGTGACAGCAGCTGACGTTGCTCCTGTCCAAGTTGTGGGTACTGCAGTCCCTCCCTTTCTCCAGAAATGGTGGACTCTGCACCATACAGAGAACTAAATGTCTTGTGCCGAGCGAGATGAGAGTTCAAAGCCGTTAAATTTTTTTCAAAAAGGCGTACCAGGCACTTCATAATAAGTAGGAAACAGAAAGTGGGTCAGTCTTGAGCTTATCGGTTTGTTCCAAGGTACACGGCAGCGCGGACGTCTGGAGCTGTAATACGTCAGGGACAGTAATGTCCTGTTACGGGCCCATGCAGTGAGATTGATGTGCTTCTGCCCAGGCACACAACAACTTGGACAGGAGTACGGCCGCTTTCTCCTCACGTTGTCAAAACTGCTGCCTCCTGCGCCAATGTCCGACCTCCTCCATCCTCCACCACCATCTCAGCCTCCACAAGTACTGGGCTCCATCATACCCAACATGTGTAGGGCCACAGCGGTGGTCACGCAGTTCTACACCTAGCTTGCCTCGTGCGAACGAAGTCAACAGGGGAGGAAACTGCTCCGCGTTCAATGCAGCAAGAAATCAGATGTGTGGCTTTCTCGCGCCAACTGCAAATCGGAAACCATGGTGTAACGGACATTGGGAGGATCATGGTGTCCCGCGCTGCATCTGAGGAGGGATGGTCCATGCGCCCAGCGTGGCGCACGTGTTCAATTGGTTTGTAAAAAGGTTCCTGAAAGTCTTTCTCACCGATCTTCAGAACATTCTGAAACTGGCCAGGAAACTTGTGCAGCAATTTTATCCATTGTCAAAAGCCAGGAACACCCTCCTGAGTTGCAGCGGCAGAAACGGCCTCCCAAACACGCTCTGATATGCGATGTTTCCTCACCCGCTGGAATTCAGCGCCTGCACATGTTGGGACGACTGTATGACAGTGAAAGGCCATTAACGATTTTTTGATGTCCAGGCAGACAGAGTACCCCGTGTAACTTTGTGTAAGCCATTGGCAGCTCATGCGTGGACACCTGCCGTTTGTGAGGCCATTCGAGGAGGCCACGTTTATTTGTCAGTCGCAGGACTACGGATGAATAACGTCATTCCACTGCTTATGTCCTGGAACAGATGTGAAAAATCTGTCTGGGCAGGGGATGGAGATGTGGCGACTACATCTCGTGGCCCCATGATTCCGGTGGGGATGAACTGGAGGAGGAGGAGAGAGGGAATTGGAGCAGAAGCATTGTCTGGTGAATGAGTGGATTTCTTCTCCCCTGGTGAAAGAGAGGAGGAGCAGGAAGCAGTCTGCGAGGAGGTGGATGGAGATTTGAGGAAGACGAGGCAGGGATGACTCCCAAGCCCGTGGCAGTAGTACAGTGGAAATGGAGGCAGGAGCCCTCGGAGTCACTTGTGCAGATGTTCCGCAGCCTGCTTATTTGCCTGGGCTTGTGACAGACGTAATAGTCTGCATCCGGCAGAGGATGATTCTGGCTCTCCACCCGATTGGCCCTCGCTACGGTCCAAAAATGGGAGCCTTTTTCCCAGCTATTGAGAGGGAAGACAAACTCAAATATATAGGGAATTCCTCGTAAACAGTTGGCCGCTGCCTTATGTGCTGGCATCGTCCTCCTCTGACAGGTCTGACCGGGGGGTTCCTCAGCGCTCACGTACTACTGCGCGGCTGCGGGGGGCAGGTGGGGGGGGGGTAGGAGCCTTACCAGCTTCCATCTGCAGTTAACCTAAGTCTGGAGTCACTAATGAGCAGCTTTCCCTTCACCCGCCTAGTGATGAGGGCAGTCACCAGCCTAGCAGCAGTGGACCCTGGAGCATTCCTGAACCAACAGGTTGTGCCTAACTTGGACAGCACTCTGCAACCCCAGTTAGGAGAGTAATGCCGCTGGACTGTACTGGGCATCCAAAACTGGGATGTGTAGTGTGGCACGCAGTATTGACGACGTTTGCAGTGGAAGAAGCTGTCGCAACTGCCCGGCCGCAGTTAGTGTGGCATCAGAGGGGTGTTCAGTGCCGGCGTGGGCCATCGTTACCCAAGGAGAACCCGCTTGTCCACGGGAAATGTGAACGACTGACCTGTGTCAAGATGAATCAGCGTGGATCGGCCAGGATTTCCACACACCAATGCCTAAGGGTCAGTCTGGTTTCAAACTACTGCTCAGCACTATTCTCGATGCCGCCACCCGGCCTGATGCCACACATCATGCTGTAGTTTCTCCATCTGCCTACCAACCGTCATTACCGAGGACTGGTATTGACACCCACCTCCTCAAACACTGTCATTGTGCCACTCTATGTGCTCATGCTGCCTGCTGCTGTTGCGTGACCATCCACACTGTGTCATTGTGCCACTCTGCGCGCCTGGTACTGTTTTGCCACCTCCAGAATGTCATTGTGCCAATGCTGACTCCTCATCTGCTGCCGACCATGACTCCCGACTCTCAGTCTCTTATTTGTGCGCTCTGTGGCCTAATACTATTTTGCACCTCTGCACGAATGTGCATAGTGCAACTCTCTGAACCTCATGCTGATGCTGTGGACTCCTGTCTGCCCTCCAAACTGTGTCATTGTGCCACTGTCTGACCTCATGATGCTGCCGTGCCCTCCACACTGTGTCATTGTGCCAGATGTCTGACCTTATGCTGCTGCTGTTGTACATGCGTGGCCCTCCACACTGTTGTCATTGTGCCACTCTGTGGCCTAATACTGTTTTTGCGCCTACATAATGTCATTGTGCACTTGCCTGGACCTCATACTGCTGCCGCTGTGACTCCGCACTGTGTGTCATTGTTGCCACTTCTGTGGACCTAATACTGTTTTGCGCTCATAATCGTCATTGTTGCCCACTGCTCTGACCTACATACTGCTATGCCCGCCGTGGACCACCACACTGTGTAGATTGTGCCACTACTGTGAGCCTAATACTGGTCTTGCGCTCCTCCCAATGAATGTCATTGTGCACTGTCTGACCCTCATACTGCTGACGCGGTGACCTCCCACACTGTGTGATTGTGCCCACTCTGTGGCCTATATACTGTCTTGCCGACTCCATAATGTCATGTGTGCCAGCTGTCTGACCTCATACTGCTGACTGCCGTGACCTCCACCGGTGATCACTTGTGCCACTCTGTGGCCTAATACTGTTTTGCCGCTTCCATAATGTCATTGATGCCAATTGCGCTGACTCATACTGCTGCGCCGTGACCTCCACACTGTGTGATTGTGCGTGCCACTCTGTGGCCTAATACTGTTTTGCCGCCTCCGCAGAATGTCATTGTGCCACTGCTGACGTCATGCTGCTGGTTGCCATCGTCACCTCCACAACATCTGTCACCTTAAATGTGCCACCTGAGCTCTCAGCTTCGTTTTTTTCCATATTCGCGCTTGCATGCACGCTGTTATCAGTGCTACTTTTGCCTGGCGACTGCGTTGAGTTTTTTGGTCTACTGTTGTTGCCCTCGGCTTAATAGGTGCCTCGAGGGCAACTTTTTTTAGTGAAGCGTATTTTTCTAAGGAGCAGGCGGCAGTCATGTGCGTGTGTGGCATACTGTAAATAGAAACTACAACATTGATATGAAGACCAAACTCAAGCATCTCTCTGAATAGAGATATTAGAGCACTGGCACAAGTTCCTCCATTCTACAGCCACCCTGCAGGCTCTGGGCAGCGCTCTGGAAAGTAGCTGTTTGTTTCTTTTTAAAGGGATGTCCTGTGCCCGATGTGTAATTCGGGTACCGCGAAACGATATTTTTGTCGGAAAATTCAGGCCATCTCTCTTGTATGTTGGATGGGTCTTGAGGACTGGAGTTGAGAAACACTGTATAGGGAAGACAAAACCAGGAGTGTCCCTTTCAGATGCGGACTGCTATAGACATTCAAACATCTAACTCTGCATGGCTCTTTTGGAACATTTCTGCAGAGTGCGCAGCAGAACACCAACTGTACAGAGTGGAAAGCATCTGATAGGTTGGAGCTTAGTTTACGTGTCACGCCTGTCTGATGGTATACAGCATTCGCAATGAGCTCTGTATTCACTTGATGTGCGAGAAGAAGCTTCTGGGGGCTAATCAGCGTTAGTGGTCACAGATTTGAGCTCGGCCTATTGGCTTGATCATACTGCAGAGTTACAAGTGGTCTTATCAGCTCCAGTGGCTTCAGGGGGCACATTTACCTTGTAACTGGAGTGAATATATCTGCCCTTGTTACAAGGAAATGGTCTAAAAATGCGCCCTGAAGGTCTTTCTGACTATATGGGGAGCACACTATAACATAATTGAATTTGAAAAACATTATTAAAAAAATAGTAACCCCACCAAAAACTCTCAGTCCTCCCCCTGATGGCTACATAAATGTCTGATCTTAAATTATTAAAGATTTAAAAAATTACATATAAATTAAGCCAAATGTCTTAAAAGACATTAGTCAAATGTGTGAAAGTGCTAAGGAAAATAAAAATGTGCCTGGTCTGAAAGGGCAGCAGACCTTCACTAGTTCTGGGTTTTATGAAGACCTGCGTTTTGTACAACTGAATCATAATGTCTTTCTACATTGCTTTTAAAGTTGTTGGAGAGACCCTTATAGTAGTGCCACAAGGCATAGACATACCGCAGAAATATTGGGGAAATGTGATTAAATGTTGGTGCATTAAGGTATGTTCACAAGGGTGTATCTGTGCTGCAATACGCTTGTAGTATGCCCTGCACACTTAAGTGCTATGATTTTGCTGCATATTTCCTGTCATGTACTGAGCACTTGGAGAAAGTGACATTGGATAGGGGGCGGAGCACTTTAAAAAATTCATCTAAAACATCTGACTTATAGCGGTGCACACAGTACCTGCTGCTATACGCTGTGTGAACATACCCTGATAGCTGAACACTCAATCTATATGGGCAATGTGCAATAAACTGCTGGATGGCTGCATTATACTGCTGGTTGAGGCCATTTGGGATGTTTGAGCTGTTAGAGATTAAAAAAATGTAAACCTCTCCTATATGTCGGACATGCTTTGAGTTTTAGATAAATGATCTCTAAACTTCCCCTTGTAGAATATCTCAAGGGTCTTGATGTACAGAAGGTGCAGCTATTCTGCTCAGGTCTAGTTTCTGCATAAATTGAACTTTACACTGCTTCTAAGATGCTCCTACAAAAAGTATGAACCACCCCTGACATGTATGTGTTCAAAACATCTATATCTGCTGAAAGATGGGATTTCATGTGATGGATAGGATATGTTCACAGAACCTTTTTTTTTTTTTTTTTTTTTTTTTTTAGATGCACTTCTAACAATGCGCAGTATTTTACATGCATCTTTTGGATCTGTTTTACGCAGCAGATGCCTTATTTACAACTACAGGGGGCATTTCTGCTGCACAGGAAACACATCCAAACACGCATGACACTTTGGTACATCGCTGGATAAGTTTCACACATCACTTTTCAATCTATTTTTTTACTTAAAATGGATTGTGAAATGCAGTGTGAACATACCCCTACTGGTTGTCACTTGCGGGAGATACTAAAAGGAATGAACATTATTACTAAGTAATAAAAGTGCCATGGAGAAGTAAAGAAGGTTCAAGGGGGCTAAAAAAAAAGATTGAATAATAGGAATACAAGATAAGTTTATAGTGGAATAAAACAATTTAAATATTAAAACGGGTACCTTAGCACTTTACCTGTGCATGATAGGTGGGGAATGAACATGATATATTAGGGTTTTGAGTGAATGAACACATATTCCATACAGTTACGGGTTTAATGATACCATTTTTGATTGTATGTTTTGAATTAATGTATGAAGAAAATTTATAATTAGTGCATTAGATCAGGTGTCTTAAAGTCAGTTCCATTCTGTGATAAAATATCTCAGCAAATACATGGGGGATAGAAAATGAGAAAGAAATGAAGGGTCTCTTTGTATGAAAATGTCTAGGTTTTAAGAGCCCTTTTTTTGCCATAGCACCAAATCCCACGCTCCTCTCCATTCCATTAAAAAAGCTCTGAAAAAATTAAAGGGGAGCTCTGGTTGGTTACTATGGTGCTCATGATTGGTTGCTATGACCCAACAAAAACAATAGGACCTAGACAGTTTCATTAAATGTCACCCATACATTAACCCCTTACGACCGCCCACTGACTTTGGGCGTCGGCTGGTGCGGGTCGTTTTGTCTACAGTGACATCTTTTTGGCGTCGCTGTAGGACTTCGGGGTTTGAGGCGCGGGCGGCGCAGCAGCGCTGGGATCGGGGTTGTACTACACAGCCCCGATCCCAGAGCATGTCCTGCGAGAAACGGGGGAAACCTCCGCAACCCGGTGCTTTAACCCTTTGATTGCGGTGGTGCGTTACCGTAGCACAATCAAAGGGTTCCCCTGTTCTGTCGGGTGATCGGAACGGCTGCACAGTCAGCCCTGAGGACCTAGAGTGGCCCCAGAGCGGTCTGTGTACTAAGCCAGTGACCAGGACACACTGTGGTGGTGTCCTGATCATGCCTGTGTCAAACTGACAAGATTATAATGTATTAGCATTTAAAGAATATGCTAATACATTAATAAGTTTTTAAAAAAAAAAAAAAAAAACAATTCTCCCTTCATGGGATTTAAAAATAAAAAAGGAAAACATAAGTGTAAAAAAATAAATAAAATAAAAATAAATATTTAATAAAAAATTGTGCATAAATTACACACACAAAAAAAACCCCCCACACATATTAGGTATCCACAAGACCGTAATAAACCTTGTAGAATTAATCTAACAATTTATTTTGTGAATGGTGTAAAAAAAAAAAAAACAAGAACTATTCCCCCATAAAGTACAACTTGTCGCGAATAAAACGAGGCCTCATCCAACTGCGTCATTGAAAAAATAAAGTTAAAACTGTTGAAACGCAAGGGGAAAAAACAAAAAAACGTTCGGGTCAGGGAACTACTTTTCGGGCCTGGGGTTTAAAGGGGTTTTTAAAACCCATCCTTTCCCACCCGTGCCCAAACCCCAGTGCTTTGCTTTTGAGGGCAAAAAATTACTGCTCACATGAACCCTTCACCCAAACCCAAAAGGCTTTAAGGCTTGGGTTTTACCGGTTTAACCTGGGGGAAGTTTTTAACGTCCCGAAATTTACGCCGTGGGGCGGGGGAGGGGCGGGGGGGAAACTTCGCCGGCCCATAGACAATCATGCTAGCGGGAATTTTACGCCATAAAAAAGGGGACATGTAAATTTAAATCCCCCCCACCCCCGGGGCAAAATTCGCCGGGCGGGGTGGGGAGCTTAAACCAATTTTCTCTTTTGGAAAACTTTGTTTACTGTAGTTATTTGGGACGGATTCACCCCGTCATTGGCGCCTTGGGCGGGGGGAAATTTAAAGGGGAAAATTACTTTCCCAAAAAGGGCCCAAAGTAAACCCTGGCCTTACAGCACTTTCCCAATTAACCCAAGAAGAGCACCTGTAGGTAAAGAAAATTTATTTTTTAACCCCTTACCGCCGGAGCCGTTTTGGCCTCTCTGCCCAGACCCCCAAATTTTTCAAAAACCCCTGGCGGGGCCCACTTTTAGTTTTGGGAGCGTTTACTTTTGGTTTTTAAACACGGCCCGGATAGTGGGCCACCATCGAAAAGGGTTTTTTTCGATAGTGGGGCAGGGGGTTTAAAGGGGCGGACCTTTAAAAAAAAAATGGGGGGACCAAAAACCCACCTTCATTTTTAACCCAAACGGGGGCTGGGAAATTTTGGAATTAATAGCCACAACAGTCAAATGGGTACGTGCTACAACTTAGGGCCCAAAACACTTAGGCTATAAAAGCCCCCAGAAAAAAAGTCACACACCAATTCACTATCCCTGTCTTGTACCACAGCATGACCCTTAAACCGCATCACCCACAAATTAAAAAGTGCAGAAGGCAGTATGATTGAACCATCATTTTACTTGAATGACATTAAATATCCTGTCCTGGAAACCCGCAGTATGACCATTAAACCTGTCTGACCCCAGATTTAAAAAGTGCCGGAAGAAGTAGTCTTTTCAACCACCATTTTAGTTTCACTGGACATTGACTATACCTGTCCTGGGCCACAGCATGACCCAGGGCCGGAGTTTACAGTGGGTGCGGTGAGAGCCCAGGCTGGCGTCGGTCATCTAAACACGCAGGTTAAAATGCCCTGATGACGCAGCAACGAAAACTGTCGTGCTGAAGCAGAGTGCGGAAGCGTGAACTCCAGCCTTCCTCAGTACACAGTCGAGACCTGGGTAGCGCTTGCCCCTCCGTAATGAGTGTGGACCAATTGAGCTCACTTGGAAATACTGGTGGTTAACGCTCCTGTTCCACCCAGGTGCCCTTTTTCTTGGCATTCTTTTTTATTTTACTCAACGTGCTGGAGGAAATGGTCTCTGTCCGTGCTACATACTCCATGTCCTCTGAATAACCTACATCTGGTCAAGTTTTCCTGTACCTCCCTTGTACAGTTCAGAGGAATTTTTTTACCAGCTATTTTGTACATGCAAGTTTTTTTAGTAGTTTAATTCTAGAAAACCCCATTTTTAAAATAGGATTGAATCCCACCTGTCTTTTGTTTCTCTTTTTTTAATTGTATTAAATGGGTTGTCTAAATTTACAGGGATTGTAGCTATGTTAAAGATCTTGCAAAAACAAGTCATTTTGCAATATGTGTCCATTAACAGTGTCCTACCTATTCCTGTTTCTGACAGCACCATCACCCTTGAGCCACTCTTGACAATTGTGAAGAACAAATGTCTGTTAGAAACAACATTTTTTTATAATAGGACCTGTAATATTGCTGCATTTCAAAGCATCATGACCCAAAAAATTATAAAAATGACTTCTCAGCCACTATTAAAAATTGTGAGGGAGAAATGCACTTAAAGCCACATTTCTATTCCAAAGGACCATAATTATAGCTGTATCTCACAGCAACATGACCTCAAAACCATTGACAATGCAAAAAAATTCTAAGATAAAGTGAGTAAATGGACTACGGTGGTGTCCTGGACCCTTGCTGTCTTTTTCAGTCGCCTCACAGCAAAACCAGCAAAATGAAAATGTTGGGAAAAGAGAATGAAAATTGCAGTAAGAAATTATTTTAAAAAAAAGTTTTCAAGAGGACCATTTCTGTTTGAAGAGGAATGTGAAGTAGACCGGCAATATCGGTGACCTCGGCAATTGGGGCCACAACATAATCAGAGATTCCATGCCTGATTCATCTTGATGAAAGTCAAACGATCCACATTATCTGTGGAAACGGATGCGTTTGACTGTAATGACTCCTCCAGCTGTGCTGAAGGTCCTCAGATATGACGCTGGCTGCTGGGCAGGACAACACCTCTATGGTGTGGCGAGCCAGCTCAGGCCATTCGTCCATTTTGGATACCCAGAAGTCTATTGGGTCCGGAACACATACAAAAACATCAGTGTTGAGACGCAGATAGTCGTGCACCATGATCTTAAGCTGATCTCTGTGTGTTGGATGTGTGCCCTGCATTGCATGCATTGGTGAGGTGGTAAACAAAGATTGCCAGAGGTCACCCATTAGGCTTCTGCCACCTTGCCTGCTGCTGCTATGCCTACTTGGCATTCTACTGCTGTCACGGCGCTGATGTTGTTCCACCGTGACATTTGGGGAACGTGAAGCAGACACAACAGATGTCTCCAGTTGATCAATCAGCAAGGTCTCCATTTCCGGCATTTTATCTCTATTTGGGTGGGTGGAAGGAAAGTGCTGTTTTGTTTTGTACCGGGGATCCAGGTGGGTGGCCCCCCCAGTAACTGTTGTTCATTTTGATGGCCTTAATGCGAGGATCATGTTGGAGGAAATGGAGCATCCAAGCACTCATGTGAGAGATGGAGCCTTGATTTCCCAAATGTCGAGGGGCACTAGCAAACTGAGCTTCCTCATCTTCCTCCTCCGCCTCAAATTCGCGCCAACCTCTTTCCAAGGCAGGGACGTCGGTAACATCGGTGTCTAGCTTCAACACAGCCCTGACTTGCCTCAGATGATGCACCCTGAGAGCTGATGCGCCACCTTGCACTAGCTCTGGACCCCGAACCACTGCCTAATGAAGACCGATGAAATTGTGAAACTGTCGGGCCTTGTGGATTTGACGGAGAGAGAGGCTCTGTGTCCGTCTCCTCCTCCGTCGCTGGCGGGACCTGTTTCAGAGTGTCCAACGATCGTTCCAGAACTAAGATCACCACAATGCTCATGCTGACAAGGGCATTGTCCGCACTGACCATTTTGGTGGCTTCTTCCAAAACTGGCAAGGATGTGTGCAGTGTCTTTCACTGCCTCCAATCTCGGTGGTTAACACCCCGAGGTCCGTACCGCGCTTGTAGGCCATGTTTAAATTCGTACTGCGTAATGGCATTGCGCTGCTGCCACAATCGCTGGAGCATGTGGAGGGTGGAATTCCAGCCGTGTTGCCACGTCAACATTTGGGAAGACGGTTGAGGGGAGGGCCGAGCTGACGCTGCAACGCTGGCAGGCGGGATGAAGCAGGGTGAAGCGAACGGCGGAAGTGCGAACTCAGACCTCGAGCCTTCTTCAGCAGGCAGTACAGGACCCGGGGGTAGCTCTTTAGAAATTTCTGGGATGAAAGGTCCATGACATGTGCCAGGCAGGGATGTGCTCCAGACCTACCATCTTAAGGGCGGGCAAGCAGATTTCGACCGTTTATCGCTCAACACCTTGCTCTGGGCACAAGGTTCTTGTCACCCAGCCAGCGTCGGATCTCGTTGACTTAGTGCCGTCCACAAGCTCCTGACCTGGGTTAGTGGACGGTCTCCAAGGCAGATTAATTTCAACACGGCATGGTGTTACTCTGGCACGTGATGCCACAGAGGGACCTTGGGGGAAAGAGACCTGCACATCCCTGCTGTTTTGAAGAGCGTGCGCCCGAGCCATGAGAGCCACCGTCACCCCCAGTGTCATCCACCAGCTCACCAGTGAGCTAGTCACTTGAGAGGTATAGCGGACTTGGCCAGTGCTTACTTGTCAATGTGTCGGTGTGAGATGGACTTTTCCGGACACAGATGCTGACAAACGCGCTTGAAATTTTAAGATGACACGTTGGCTGCCAGGGCAGGACGGCTTTCTCATGGCAAAGAAATGCCTGCCTCGGCATATGGTATTGGGGGCCGGCGCGGGCCATGTTGTGGCGGAACCCATCTGTGTCCACCAGACGGAAAGGCAACATTTTCAGGCCAAAAGCTGGCAATGCCCGAATTCAAGGCTTTCTGGCTTTGAGGATGGTTTGGGTAAAGTGTTTCTTCTGTTCCCAAACCTGGAATACAGAAGGCTGCTGCTAAGACTGGCCGCTGTACGGCGTGCAGGGTGTCCAAAATGGCGGAAGGGAGAAGGTGTAGGATGCGGTCTATGGTGGGTGCTGAGTGGTACTCGGGCGACGGTGGAGGGAAGCGGAGGCTGATCCCTGATCATGACTCTGGAGAGACAAGGAGCGCGGAGGAACGCTTGGTGGTGGCGGGGAGGAGGAGGAGGCGGAGACAGAGGGTGGGACCAGTGGTTTGGAGGCCCGGCGTCGGGTCTGGCTTTTTTGGCAAGTGTTCCATAATTTCAACTCATGCATTCGCTGCATGTGACTGACATGTTGGTGTGGTCTAACCCAGCTTAAGGTTCTTGCCTCTACTTATGCGTTTACGGCCAAGGCGGCATATGAACATCGCTGGGTCGAATCAGAGGCATTGCTAAAGAAGGCCAGGGCCTTGAGTGGTACTGGTCCTTTTTGACGGCTGATATAGCGAGGAGCCGGGTTTGCTGCTGACCGGTGGCTGGCGGAATCATATCAGCGATTCTGCTGAATCGCCCTCTCCCTTTTTGTGGCGGGAAAGTATATTGACACTAACACCATCGTCTTCCTCCTCGTCCTCGGATGAAGCGCTCGCTAAGCAAATTCTGCGGAAATAAGACAAGGATGGATCCGCAATGTCGTCATCATCATCATCATCAACACAGGGTGACTTGGTCGTAATGACTTTCTGCATCCAGATGCTGCGGGCTACAAGCAAGGGGCACCTGCTAGGCGTTGCGACGCCGGGATTTTTGCCGATGACCGGGCTTCCTTCACCTCCTCTGGTGGCATCAGTAACCTGAGGCGTCAGAGCAGACTAAATCTTCCTCTTGATCTTTTAACATGCTTTGACCCCAACCGCATTTTCGTCATCAACGACGGTCTTCAGACAATGGATTATCCATGTGGTGGGTACACGAGTTAGACATTTGGGTCTGCTTCATGTTGGACGGGATGCTGATGATGCTGATGACGACATTTTGTGCCGTGACGTAGGAGAGGAACGAGGAGGGTAAGACTGCTAGATGCAGGTTGCATTAACCACTGAAGGACAGATGGACGACGATGTTCGTCTACTTGATTCACAGGGCCATGACCAGCGCATTGACAGGCCTGACGGTCTGCAACTGCTCGATCAGCTGCATGCGTGGTTGTCGCCTGCCACTGGAAGGAGCACCTTTTATCGTACATTACCTCCATGTGCTACCCCCCTCTTTGCTCGCTTACCACCTGCATTTCGCTCCATGTCCTGAAATATATAAATTTGTGAAGGTTGGAATTGTTTTGGAAAAGTCTCTTATTTAAAAGACGGCAAATCACAGCTATTCTCAATTCCTCTAATCAAAAACAAAATTGCTGGATTCAATTTTAACTGCAAGGTGTCATATCAACAAATCTGAGACTGGGCATAATTCCATAAATCACGTATATGTTATGTTTTGGTATTATAAATGGTATTTTTGCCACCCTTTCAATTCACCTGTGGTGAAATATAGAATTTGCTGTTTTAATTTACGGTAGATGATGCGTCATTGATCAGTACTGGGTGCGCATAAAGTCAAACAAAACACGTAACTGTTTGTTTTGATATAATAAACTGTATTTTTTGCACCTTTCAATTCACTGTGGTGAATATAGAATTGCTTGTTTTATCGATTTAACGTAGATGAGTGCTGCGTCAATGACACAGTACTGGGTGCGCAAAACGTCAAAAAAACACGTAACTGTTCTTTTTTTGATATAATTAAACTGTTTTTTTTTGCACACTTTCAATTCACTGTGGTGAGTTAGAATTGCTGTGTTTATGATTTACGTAGATGCTGCGTCAATGAACAGTACTGGGTGACGCAAAAGATCAAAAAACAGTACTGTTAGGTTATGATTATAATAAACTGTATTTTTTGCACCTTTCATTTCACCTGTGTGTGAATTCCCGAATTGCTGTTTTATGTGTTACGTAGATGCTGCGTCAAGTGAACAGTACTGGTGGGCGACAAAAGTCAAAAAACACGTTAACTGTTATGTTTTATATAATAAACTGTATTTTTTTGCCTTTCTATTACCTGTGGTGAATATAGAATTGCTGTTTTTAAGATTTAAGTAGGATGCTGCTGTCAAATGAACAGTTCTGGGTGCGCATAAGTCAAAAAAACACGTATCTCTGTTATGTTTTCAGTATAATACACGGTATTTTTTGCACCTTTCAATTCTCACCTTGGTGAATATAGAATTGCTGTTTTTAGATTTTAGTAGATGCTGGTTCAGATGAACAGTACTGGGGTGCGAAAAGTCAAAAAACACGTAACTAGTTATGTTTTGATATAATAATAAACTGTTATTTTTTGCACCTTTCAATTCACCTGTGGTGAATATAGAATTGCTGTTTTAAGATTTACGTAGATGATGCGTCAATGAACAGTACTGGGTGCGCAAAAGTCAAAAAACACGTAACTGTGATGTTTTCGATACGATACACGGTATTTTTGGCAACAAACAACCTGTGCTGAGTGCTGACTACAGGATTGTGGATTAGTAATTTATAGTGCAAGGTTGAAATATAAACAGTCCAGGATGTAATGGGTTAATAAATTGAACACCTATCATGAAATGTATATGATATAAAAAGTGGAGTTTTTGCAAGATAACAAAGAGACCTGCGTTACTTGAAATGATGTTTATCCAATATAAGTTCAGACTGCCCAATATCCAGGAAATACATTCAATAGCAAACTGTTAATAAAAAAGATATTCCAATACAATAATACTACACTAAGGTATTGGTGAACTTTATCCAAGTTATTTATAGATAGAGCTTGTCTGTGTCGATAGAGGGGGCCCCCCCCCCCCCCCCCCGCTCCCTCCGCCGTGACTTACAGCGGTTTTAGATGCTGCTTTAAAATTTCTCTAAGCTAAACTACATAAAAATGTTTAAAAGCCTCTAATCTAACTAAATTGGAAAGGATTCACTGATATAGCAGAGGTTTCCTCTGTGCAGAAATAGATAATTTCGCTGCGCTGTGTGGGCCACAGGCAGAGCGCACGTCCTTTCCCTAAGAGACGCATGAGAGACACTGAGGCTGAGAAACAGGAAACGCTGTTATATGTAATACGAGGTCTTGTTATTTTTCCAGCCAATCGCAACACATACACATCCCCAGGTCATGACGTCGCACCACTCATCTCACCCTGTCTATATATATAGGATTTGCTGGCCGCCAAATTTCAGGAAGCGCAGGAAAAGGCGCGATCTTAAAAGTGATGCTAAGATTTTAACCTTAATTATCGAATGATCCCTGGAAATTCGATCACCATAAAAACCTTGCCGATTTCAACTTTGTCGATAAAAATCGCTAAACACTAATTACTTTGTGTTGATCCAGATCCATCTGATTGATCTTCAGTCCCAGATGATGCACTATTATGTGAACTACAATCTGTAAATTTTTTGTTACGTGCACGGGCTGATCTTCGCTCATCTTCTTTATGTTTTCATGAGATGATTTTATTGACTTTTTGATAGAAATAAAAGTGTTTTATGCTTTCAAAGAAACTTTGTGAAGGTGGCCCATAACTATTTGAAATACTGTATGTACTAATGTGAAAACATGACTTCTAATGCTGAAGGACTATAGCAATACAAAGAAGATTACATATAGGAGAGAAGCACTACCAAACTGTGAAAGAGTGATGGTACTTTGGAAGGACGCAAAACTTACCCACAGATCATTACTAAACAGAAATTAAAATGTATTTGGTTACAATGTATTAGGTTACAAATCGGCTAGTTATATTTGTGCTTTATAAAATATATGGTTCCCAGCTTTATCTCAAAGATATTGCCTTTTAAATGGGCCATTTCAGGTTATATGATAACTTTGAGCTCTCCCATGTTAAAAACAGCTACCAAGAACAGAACTGCAGGCAGCTGAGAACGGTTGCTGTGTTCCCGTGACCTAAGCATAATTTTAGATGCCAGTCATCACCAACCAGTGAAGTTCCTACTTGCTAAGTTCTTACTTGCTTCATGATGTAACGTCACTCTGGGGGAAAATATTCAAGACTATCTGTTTCATCTTTCCCTAGGTTTCTGGCTGTACTCATACACAAGTTTCAGCTGATGCTGGTGAGTGAATGTGGTGGCAAGAAAGAATTCCTTAGAAAGTTTGGACATATGAAGCTCCAACTCCATACAGGTCCACTGTGCTGTTCTGTGTGTGCTTTCCAAGGAAAAATATTCACAGGTTGGTAACTTCTGTAGACATCACTCGTTTTCCTCTTCTCTGGTATTATTGATTTGGTTGGGTTTACATGCAATGATTCTGGGATAAACTAAGATAGTATCTGATTGTTATAAAGCAACAGCTATAAAACATTGAGTCAATGCAGTAAGAAGGAATGATTGGAATCAAATGAAATGTTATATGTGTGAATGTAAAGACGATATATGTATTACAATGTTAGACAGAAAACATCCGTTTGTTGGGTAAACCTGTACAATTGAAAGGGGGCTCTAGCACCTGATGGGCCTTCACTAGCCTGGAAACAGGACGAGATATAATTGGACATGTAGGCGTACATCTAATATGCCTACAGATGTAGCATGGACCAAGGATTCTGCACACTTTTAAGGTGGCAGGACAAATGCTTGAATATATATATATACAGTATATATATATATTGCAAATCTTATTGTGGCAATCGATTTCTTAGACAATTCTGGTGTTTGATATGCTACAGTACATGTCCAACTTTTTCCCACTGGAAAAACTGGCATTCGATCAAAAATCCACAGTTTGTGAAATATTGGGTTATATAATAGGGAAGAAGAGCTGAGCTCTGTGATATATAGGATTATATGACAGAGGGAGAGAAGCTGTACTCTGTGATATATAGGGTTATATGATAGAAGGAGAGAAGCTGAGCTCTGGGGATATATAGGCTTATATGATAGAGGGAGGAGAAGCTGAGCTCTTATAGATATCATAGGGTTATATGTTAGAGCGAGAGATGCTAGAGGCTCTGTGATATATAAGGTTATATGATAGAGGGAGAGAAGCTGAGACCTCTGTGATATAACTATGGTTATATGATAGGGAGAAAGAAAAGCTGAGTCTGTCATATAGGTTATATGATATAGAAGAAGAGATGAGCTCTGTGATATATAGGGTTAGTTATATGATAGAGGTGAGAGAGGACCTGAGCTCTGTGATATATAGGCTTATATGATAGAGGAGTGAAGCTGAGCTCTGTTATATAGGGTTATATGATAGAGGGAGAGAAGCTGAGCTCTGTGATATATAAGTTATATGACAGAAGAGATGTATAGGGTTATACACTCTGTGATGTATATGGTTATATGATAGAGGAGAGAAGCTGAGCTCTGTGATTATAGGGTTATAGGATGGAGGAGATGAAGCTGCGAGCTTGTGAGAAATAATCGCTCGTTATATGATAGAGAGAGCAAGCTGAGCTTGTGATCATTAGGCGGTTTATTTGATAGCAGGGAGGAGACAGCTGAGCTCTGTGATATATAGGGTTATTATGATAGAGGGATGAGAACGTGACCTCTGTGATATATTGGGTTATATGAGCGAGGAGAGGAAAAAGCTGAGCTCTGTCATATAGGGTTATATGATATAGATGGAAGAGCTGAGCTCTGTGATATATAGGGTTATATGATAGAGGGAGGAGGAGCTGAGCTCTGGTGATATTTAGGCTTATATGAATAGAGGATGAGAAAGCTGAGCTCTAGTATATAGGGTTATATGATAAGAGGGAGAGGGAGCTGAGCTCGTTGATATATAGGCGTTATATGATAGAGGGTGAGAAGCTGAGCTCTGCTGATTTATAGGGTTTTTATGATAGAGGAGAGGAGCTGAGCTCTGTGATATATAGGCTTATATTGATAGAGGAGAGGAGCTGAGTCTGTGATATATAGGGGTTATATGATAGAAGGAGAGAAGCTGAGCTCTGGATATATAGGCTTATATGATAGAGGAGGGAAAGCTGAGACTGATATATAGGTGTTTTTGTTGAGGAGAGAGAAGCTGAGCTCTGTGATATATAAGTTATATGACAGAAGAGATGTCTAGGGTTATACACTCTGTGATATATAGGGTTATATGATAGAGGAGAGAAGCTGAGCTCTGTGATATATAGGGTTATATGATGGAGGAGAGAAGCTGAGCTCTGTGAGAAATAAGGTTATATGATAGAAGAGAGAGAAGACTGAGCTCTGTGATGTGTTCATATAGGGTTATATGATAGACGGAGCTGAGCTCTGTGATATATAGGGTTATATGACAGAAGAGAGAAGCTGAGCTCTGTGATTTATAGGGTTATATGATAGAGGAGCTGAGCTCTGTGATATATAGGGTTATATGACAGAAGAGAGTAGCTGAACCCTGTGATATATAGGGTTATTTGATAGAGGGAGAGGAACTAACCTCTGTGATATATAGGTTTATAGGATTTGTAGAATGATTTCTGAGTAAAATGCAAAGCAAAAAACAAAGCTAAATGTGCCCACATACAGTGATTTGCAAGTTTCTCTGTACACACACTGATACAGGAAAAGCTGTCAATCACTGCATGTGGGTGGGATAAGCTGGAATTGTACTGTCACTTTAGGAGTAATATCAGTATTTACTCTGCTTTTTACTCCGAAATCCAGAATTAAATCATATAAACCTATATATTCCAGGGCTCAGCTTCTCTCCCTCTGTCACATCCTGCTCTAAGATAGGGAAGCATAAACCACCTGGCAGGTTCCTTTTAAATGTAAAATTCTTAAACAGAAACAAAACAAAACAGAACAAAATGAGAATAATGTAAAAGAAAAAAAAATAATAATACTTTCATTTTCCATCTTTCAGTCGTACTTTATTTATCCTGAAGTTGGGGACCTTACAGTTTGCTGTGTTGAGGCCAATACTTATGTTTTTGGCAATCGTGCTGTGGACTAATGGAACCTATGCCATTGGTGATGTAAGTAATTGTTTGAATTACTGGGCCAAACCAGGATGTGGTTACATCACTACCGACAGTCCCTCGGTCTTACTGGAAATAAGTGGTTTAAGCGCATAACTGGGTAACCATTCACAGGGGCATTTGGCAGCTCGGGCTCACAGTTTAACCCCTTAAGCCGAGCGCCTGAAAAGTAGTTAATGACCAGAAATTTTTTTTCGTTTTTGCTCCATGCGCGTTCTCTACAGTTGTAAACTTTTTTATTTTTTTCAATGACGCAGTTGGATGAGGCCTCGTTTTATTGAGACTGAGTTGTAACTTTATTGGGGGTATAGGTTTAAGTTCACTTATAAATACTTGCAGTATTTTTTTTTTATTTAAAAAATTTTTTTTTTGTTTTTTAACATTTTTTTTTACACCATTCACATTGCACGCTTAATAACTTGTTAGATTAATTCTACAGGTTATTACGGTCGTGTGGATACCAAATATGTGTAGGTTTTTTTTGTGCGTGTTATTTATGCACAATTATTTTTTATTAAATATTTATTTTTTATTTTATTAATCATTTTTTTATTCTTTTTTTACACTTTTTTATGTTTTTTTTTTTACTTTTTTTTTACTCCCATGAAGGGAGAACCGTTTTACATTTTGTTAAAAAAAATGTTTTTACACTTAGTAATGTATTAGCATATTCATATATGCTAATACATTCTAATCTGTGTCAGTCTGACACAAGCAGTGATTAGGACACCACACTGTGTGTCCTAGTCACTGGCTTGGTACACAGACAGCTCTGAGGCCACGATAGGTCCCCAGAGCTGACTGTGCAGCCATTCCCCGGGCTCTGTCGTGTCACCGGGTGTACCAATCACCCGACAGAGCAGGGAAACCCTTTGATTGCGCTGCGGTAACGCACCGCCACATCAAAGGGTTAAAGCACCGGGTTGTGGAGGTTTCCTCCGCTCCCCGATGCTTGCAGGGGATGCTCTGGGATCAGGGCTGTTTAGTACAGCCCCGATCCCAGCGCAGCTGCGGCACAAACTCCAGTGTCTGCAGCGACGTCAAAAGACGTCGCTGCAGACGAACGACTTGAAATGCCCGCCGTCAAAAGACGGTGGGCGGTCGTTAAGGAGTTAAAGGGAACCTGTCACATAGATTATGTCCTCCTTGCTGAGGACAGCACAAGCTAGTGTCAGACCTGCTGTTCCCAGCGCTGTGTCACTTATTCTGTAAGATGCAGCAGTTTTAGTGCATTTAATGCTCAAATCTTATTCATTAGCAGGTGTTAGCCGCTCTCACCAAAGGTTAGCCCCACCCACCTGACAGTTATTCACATTTCTACATATTCAAAATCATAGGTTTATCAGTTGGGGTGGGTGGGGCTACCTTCAGGTGGGCGGGGTATGAAAAAACTTTTCTGGCTGAAAACTGCAGATTTGAGCACTAAATGCTCTAAAACTACAGCATCGTACAGAATAAAGGACACAGCGCTGGAAACAGCAGGTCTGTTACTAGCTTGTTCTGCCCTCAGCAAGGGGAGAACAGTCTATGCGACAGCTTTTATTTATTATCTGCTAGATATTGGCAGGAGCAGCAACCACCTGCACCACGCATGCTATGCCAGGAACTATAGGGTTGTCTGATTTAAACCAAGTCTATGATAATAATTTAAAATGCATCTTGAGCTTCTTGTATTTTAAGTTCCTCTCTAAAACTTGCCATGCCTATTAGATAAACATCACCCAAACTCAAATTTTGGTGGGACTGGCCAACTATGAAATGCATTTAGGTGTCATGGGAGACAAGAATTGGGTAGATGGATTTCAACTGCCTGATCCTTTTGTTCTTTGGGAGATAGGCCACCACCAGAGAAGCATGGCAGCAGCTTGCCTCTCCACTTCTTCTTTAAAGAGAACCTGTCACATAGATTGCGCCCCCCTTGCTGAGTACAGCACAAGCTAGTGTCAGACATGCTGTTTCCAGCGCTGTGTCCCTTATTCTTTAAGATGCTGTAGTTTTCGTGTAGTTAATGCTCAAATCTGCAGTTTTCAGCCAGAAGAGTCATTTAAGAGTCCTTCAGAGAGTCAGTTTTTTTCAAACCCCTCCCATCTGAGGTTAGCACCGCCCACCTCAACTGACAAACTTATTACTTTGAATAGATAGAAACATGTGAATAACTGTCAGTGGGCGGAGCTAGCCTTTGGTGGGTGGAGCTAACACCTACTCATGAATAAGATTTGAGGGGTAAATGCTCTAAAACTACAGCATCTTACAGAACAATGGACAGAGCGCTGGGAACAGCAGGTCTCACACTGGCTTGTGCTGCCCTCAGCAAGGGGGGCTCAACCTATGTGACAGGTTCCCTTTAAAGCATATGTGCTCAGTTCAACTGAGTGTGTATAGGAAAATCAGTTAAGATAACTGTGGGCTGAGTGAGCATTTAGTTATCTAATGTACATATGGCCAGCTTACAACACTTGTGTAGTGGAATCAGTCAATCAATAGAAAAAAAAACTATGTACCATAGGTAAATGAGTTGCATCTTCTAGTAGACAGGAAAATCAACCTTTAAGCTACCTGTTACCAATGATTTACAGGGGCAGCAAAAACACAGACAACAACTGTCGGACTAGGGTTCCTAGGGTCCACAAGTGCAGGTGTATTTTAGGGGTCCACCAGTAGAGTTGATTCCTTGGACCTAGACTGCAGCTGCTGTACATGACTCTTGCACACTTCCTCTTTCTCTGCTTTTCTCTTAGCCCTAACATGCCCTGTGGTCCACAATGCCCGCTGCCCACCATGGGCTTACCCTGTTCCAGTGTGGGCCAATCCGTGCCTGCAGACAACCCTAAAGAGGCCGTAACATTTAAAAAATCTATCTAATAGATATTGTACTCTTGCTCTTCTGATTTTGTATTAGAGAGGTAATCTTCCAGGGAACAATATGGGTGCTCCATGCAGTGCTATGCAGAGTGCCTAGAATATGTGTACTGCCATTAAGGGGCGATGTACATAGCATTGTCATGTGCCTGAACCATTAAGGCCATGTCCCCACGGCAAGCGTTTTCGGCCAGTTTTTCAGGTGGTTTGCGGTTTTGCAGATCGCCTGAAAAACCGGCCGAAAATGAGCACAATGGTGCTCTATGGAAAACCCGTGCAGCAGTCCCCACTGCACGGGTTTTCCGCCCGGCGGTTTGTCCGCCCGCAAAACATTCTACTTGCACACTCTTACGTCCGATTTTCGGACGGAATATGTGCAAGTGAATGTGAAGGGAGAGGGCTTTACTCTGCTCATCGCAGAGTAAACCGACCGGTATTATGTCCTCTGCAGTGGGGACGCAGCCTTACTCTGCTCGCCTCAGTTGCTCTCAAGTCAAGTAGAAACATGTAAGAGAATCACATTTGTGAAGTGATCTGTGATCATAAATCCCCTCTGATTTCCAGAATTAAATGTATAAAATGCTTAAAAGGCTTTCTCACCACAATGATTAGCGTTAAACATGTGGGCAAGGCTAAATAAAGATTATTACCAAATTTATTGATGTTCTGATTTTGTTTAGGAGATTTTATCTTCTGCTTTAAACGAGCTTCCCTAGGTTATGGACCATCTGTCTCTGCTCTCATTGCTCCAGCTGCACTGTCTGACCATGCTGATGATACTCCTTGCTGAGTGTTATCTCCAGAACAGGAGCATGTAGCTCTGTAGCCTTGTGCAATACAGTTTACAAACCTCCTGCTCTAATGTCACTGTAACAGGCTCAGCTGGGAATAGCAAAGCTAATATGCCCATAACTGCTGTAGAACCAGCCACAGCTCAACCATGAAGTGGGAGCCTGAAGTTGCTTATGAAAAGCAGGGTCTGTGAAACAGCATGGTGAACACCCCTTTAAACCTCTTTGCTCATAGATTGCTTCTCAGAATCAGGCATACATTTCTAAGCCATGGGTGGAGAATGTCTGGTTAGAGGGTCACATATGGGCCCCACAGTAATTTGGTCCTGCACCGCACATGGTCTTCTTAGGTCAGCTAACAAGTGCTGGGAGCTGTGAAGACCAGCGCATTACACAGTAGCAGGTCTTGGTCAGGTTGTACCTTATTGATGGGCTTCTGCAAATGCACTGGTCTCTGAAGCTCCTGGCATTTGTTTGCATACTCTGAAAAATCAGGAACATGAGTAACTGCTCTTGTCCGTGCCATTTCTGCCCAAATTTGAGACAGTACATTGGTGAGAAGCGGGATGTGCATCATAGCACAGGGGGATGAAGACTTGGGCACCTTGCATCTCACCTAAGGAGGGGGCACTCACAATTTAAGGGCTAATTTAGTCCATGCCATTTCTACCCCAACATACTACTGCACGTCAGAGGAGGTGAGGAAATCACAGCATGATGGGGGCACATCTATCACTTCAATTACAACTCTCATCCATGCCTTTTCTCCCACAATGTGATGTACCAGTGACACAGCATGGATGAGATTTGCTGCTAATATACTCATCGGTTAAGCATCTCTGCTCCATCTCTGCTTGTGCCGATCAGATAAGCAGTTCCAGAAATCCCATTAGAGGTTAAATTAATCAAGTGTTTAAACAAATATAGCAGGTTCATTTTTGAATTGATAATTTTGTATGGCTGCAAACGATGGCTCCTTGGCATAAAAAAGCTTCCCCGCTCCTGTTCTGAGCAAATGGTCATTTAAACCAAGTCTTGGTGGCTTCTTGTTGAGAAGGGGAGCTTACTCAGGAAAACTAATGTGAGAGAGAGCTTTTCTGTTCTACAAACCACTGATGGTTCAAAACTAAGGTTCACCAAAATGAATCCTCTCATATGTATCTATGGTGCATTAGAAGCTCTTTTTTTCTCTTTGTAGGAAGAACATTCTTATATTAGAGGAGGTCAAAAAGTGATACATATTTCTGTGTTCAACCATTTAAATACCCATCCTGTGTCGGAAAGTTGTACAGCTTCTGCCTCACTTAATGGGATTTTGAAGTAATTTCAGGCCTAGTTTGTCCTTTTTCAGCTTTCAGTGTGCTCAAACAGGGATGTGCATGATTCGTTTGAACTGCATATCATGTGACCCAACAGGCTTGCCATCACCAGTCCTTTCTCCATGGTGTGCTCACTCTAGTCAAATAAAGGTCTGTTTATGAAAAGAACTGTGAGTAGTTACAATGTAGCTGAGTGGTTAGCACTTCTGCCTATCAGCATAGGGAGCCTAGGTTCAAATCCCTGTAGGAACCAAACATGATGATTTTTTTTTTTTTATTGAGGATCAACACTCGCACAGCAGTGAATGAGTGTGTGTGATTATTAAGCATGGAAGAGACTGACAGTAGCTGCCTGAGAGGAGATGTGATATCTGACCATGTGTGGCAAAGACTGAGGAGTCATGATGAATGGTGAAAATGTTTATTATTTAATTTTCAGGCTTCCCACATCAATTTTACTTCGTGGCAAAACCCCTTTAAAGTCATATTAGCATGCAATAAAGCACTGTAGGAAGACATGACCTCTGTTAATGCCTACGCTCTGTTCTTTTGCAGTCACGAGCAGAATCATCTACAATCTATATTAATGTAACGGTTGGTGTGATCACCATCACCGCACTCTGGGCTGTGGGAATCATGTTTAACCTTGTCAGACCGACACTAGTGGACAAAAATATTATTCCAAAATTTGCCTCTTACCAGGTAAGATACTAAATAATAATGTACTGTACTTGATAGTTGTTTTTTTTTTAACTCCTATAACTCTGTTTGGAGAAATGTATTCTTTAAAGTCCATTGCTGTTTATGCCCTGCCTCTTCAATGCCAAAATTCTATGCAAATGATTTTATTACATATTTTTATAGAGATTGAAGCCTCTGCATAGACATAGAACTAGATGATAAAATTCAGGCTGCCTGTAGCTGCCACAAGGGAAAGCTTGGTAACAAATTACTTATAAAATGTACATTCAACTTAAAAAGCGTTGTCTAAGAGTTGAGAAAATTACAGTAAATACTGAAAATAATGACATGCTATACATCCATATAATTGCAGATACCTTGCTACAGAAATCATGCATATGTATAGCATGTTCAGGGCCATTTCTAGGCTATATTGCACTTAGGGCGGGGTGACCAAATTTCTCCCCTCCATTAACATGTTGCTCCACACTGCAGCACATTGCATCGCCATTAACTAGTGTTGGAATATCGAAGACGCTATAACACAATGTTCTATGTATAAAACTAATCCTACTAAGTGCTACATTTACAAATAACACCATTCCACAAAACCAGAATCTCAAGGCTAATATTATTAACCCCTTACTGACATATGACACATGAGTACATCACAGAGCCGGTGAGGGGCTTTGTAGCGGGATCACAGTGCGTTCCCGCCACATGGTCGCCGGGTGTTAGCTGCTAATTGCAGCTAACACCTGTCTGTTACAGTGCAGAATGGTGCTGGCACCATCCTGCACTGTTTAACCCCTTAGATGCTGTGACAAAGATTACCTTGGCATTTAAATCAATGAGAAATGATGCCACACACTGTTCCTCACTTCGATCGGGGTGACCGCAGCAAAATCGTGGGCTTACAATTGGTTAACATGGCAGCTGGAAGCCTTCTGAAGGCTTCCATAGTTGCCATGTTTTCTGTTTTACTACTTCCTGCCTCAGGCAAGAAGTAGGAAAGCCAAATCTACATAGAAACAACTGCACAGTGTACCATCGCTTTGGAACAATTTCTCATTATTTATTCATATATTCATTCATATTCACCATTGTGACATATTATAAAAAATATGTGCGTTCAGCCACATAGTCCATGATTAAGCAACAATTCAAATTCCTTCAGAATACGATATATTATTATCTTCACATAGTGTGTAGACAAGAAATGGTAACCAGACAGGTCGCCGGCCGTACACGTGTTCGACGTTTCGAGGCAACAACCCGCCCCTTTCTCAATGCTTCTAAGGGTGTGTTCACACGATGTACTGCGGCCTGTACAGTACACGCCGCAGTACATCGTGTGTTTCGGTAGCTTGCGCTAATACGCACGTACACTCACGGCGGAGGGCACGACCGGCCCCATTGGCATTCATTACCCGCGGTGCGTATTCGCCGCAAGTAATTGACATGGCACTTGTCTCCCCGCGCGTACAATACGATCGTATTGTATGAGTGGGGAGGGGAGGCGTAATCCATAGTTCTCTTCGTGAACTATGGATTACTGTAATTTCAGCGCGCATTACCCTGTGTGAACATAAACGTAAGGAATTTGGATTGATGCTTAATCATGGACTATGCGGCTGAACACAAGTATTTTTTATATTAGGTCACGATAGTGAATATGAATAAATAATGAGAAATTGTTCCAAAACGATGGTACACTGTGCAGCTCTTTCTATGTAGATTTGGCGTGGGGTTTAAGAGGAACCCCAGGTGCACAGTATTGATTGTAACGATGCGGCGCTGACAAACATATGCCGAGGCGCCGACCGCTGACATCCGGGTGTGGATCCTCTGTGATCACCGCAGGCGAAGTGGTAGCTGGAGGACCACACCAGGGAGCGGAGTCTAAGGGGCCCCTGGTCTTCGCCAGAGCCCGCCGCAAAGCGGGATGTACTTGGCTGCGGGACCCCCAGGTGGCTACCCCTGACGTGGCTACCTGCGGTGACAGCCAAGGTGCAGGACAAGAACACAGGAACATAGGAGAACATAAGCAGGGCAGGTAAAACGTACTCAGGAACACAGCAGGATACAGGAGGGATAAACGTACACATGACACCACAGGATACGGCAGGAACTGGACGGGTAACACAGCAGATACAGACCAGGAATATGTGCCAAGGCAGGACACAGGACAGGTGCAGAGACATCAGATATAACAGGAGACAGACAGAAGGTCAGGAGCTCAGATGACACAGACTGGACCAGCATCTCCAGGGTTAAGTCCAGAGATACTGGCAGGAGCTCAAGATGGCCACAGCAAGAGGCTGTAACAGACTGCAATGAACTGACACAGAGTAGAGACAAGAACTTCCTCTTATAGCCAGAGGTCAGGGGTGAAGAGGAAGGTGCACAGAACAGGAAACTATAAATAGGCAGGAAGCTGCCGCGCGCACGCCTTAGGAGGCACAGTGCATAGACAGGACCCAGGAAGCAACAAGGCTGGACAGGACAGGCTAGTACATAGCAGAACACAGGCTGCTGGGACCCCTGCACAAGGGAGCCCAGCAGAGACATGGCAGGCATGGACAGGCCGACGGTCCAAGGCAGAGACCGCGGCATGAACCGTGACATTGATTAAGCATACTAAGCAGTGAACTACCAGTGTGTACGTGATTATAGTACTCAAGAAGTAGGAAAGTCACCATCTTTGTACAACTTAATGCATTGTACTACAATGCATTAGGCTGTATAAATAATCGCTCCCCTAGTGGTGAGGCACCCAAGGAGGACTCAAAGCTAAAGTAAAAACAATGTTTTAAAGGGTACAAAAAATAAGAAAAATTAAAAGTTATAAAAAAGGAACACATATTTGGTATCTCCATGTTCGAAAAAGTCTAATCTATTAAAAGATAACATCATTTATCATTTACCAGATGCTGAACACCAACAAAATTGCGGTGTTTTGGTAATTTCACATCCCATAAAAATTGGAATAAAAGTAATAAAAAATGTTGCATGTATTACAAACTGGTAGCCTGCAAAAAATCCCCTCCCCCTCACTCAAGTCCATAGGTGTTAGTACAAAAAAGTTACTGGTCGCAGAAAATGGCGCAGCCACTCAAATTTCAAAAATAGAAAATGTTTGGAATTTTTTTATGGTACAAAAACATAATCAAAACCGTAAATGTTTAGCATTGCCGGATTCATATCAACCTGTAAAATACAGATAACTCATCATTTTTACCAGAGATAGAACACCATAAAAGAAAACAACAACAAACATGGCACAAGTACGTTTTTTTCCCATTTTGCCCCACTTAGAAATGTTTTGCAGTTGCCCAATATATTCTATGGTATGATGAATGACACTATTACAAAGTACATCTTGTCCTGCAAAAATGTAAATGAAAAAACAGTTATGACTCTGGGAGGGGAGGGAGGGAAAATCGAATGTGAAAAAAAAGAAATAGGCTTTGGCGTTAAGGGGTTAATACCCCACCAAGGTAAAGTACCGCAACACGGTGACCATATATCACTACAGCAAAGTGACTGAAGAATACCACCCCATGTCACCATCATATAGTGGCTGAATAACACTACCACATCATATCACCTCCACCACACAGTGACTGAATGACACACCATACCATTACCATGAATCACAAAATTTCTGGCCAGAAATTTGCTGGTTTATCTGTGCTAAACCAATTAACTACTATCCTAAGCTAAGCAGAAATCTGCTAAGGTCTAATGATTACTTGATGTCTTAAACATATTTAGGACTGTATTTATAACTGATAAAATAAGGAATCATGAACGATGAAGTCTAAATATACACTCACCGGCCACTTTATTAGGTACACCATGCTAGTAACGGGTTGGACCCCCTTTTGCCTTCAGAACTGCCTCAATTCTTCGTGGCATAGATTCCACAAGGTGTTGCAACGATGCTCAATGGTACCAAGGGGCCCAAAGAGTGCCAAGAAGATATTCCCACACCATGACCCACCACCACCAGCTGAACCGTTGATACAAGGCAGGATGGATCCATGCTTTCATGTTGTTGACGCCAAATTCTGACCTACCATCCGAATGTCGCAGCAGAAATCGAGACTCATTAGACAGGCAACGTTTTTCCAATCTTCTACTGTCCAATTTCGATGAGCTTGGGCAAATTGGAGCTCGGTTTCTGTACTTAGCTGAAAGGAGTGGCACCCGGTGTGGTCTTCTGCTGCTGTAGCCATCTGCCTCAAAGTTCGCCGTACTGTGCGTTCAGAGATGCTCTTCTGCTACCTTGGTTGTAACGGGTGCTATTTGAGTCACTGTTGCCTTTCTATCAGCTCGAACCAGTTGCCCATTCTCCTTTGACCTCTGGCATCAACAAGGCATTTCCGCCCACAGGACTGCGCTCACTGGATGTTTTTTCTTTTTCGGACCATTCTCTGTAACCCTAGAGATGGTTGTGCGTGAAAATCCCAGGAGATCAGCAGTTTCTGAAATACTCAGACCAGCCCTTCTGGCACCAACAACCATGCCACGTTCAAACGCACTCAAATCACCTTTCTTCCCCATACTGACGCTCGGTTTGAACTGCAGGAGATTGTCTTGACCATGTCTACATGCCTAAATGCACTGAGTTGCCGCCATGTGATTGGCTGATTAGAAATTAAGTGTTAACAAGCAGTTGGACAGGTGTACCTAATAAAGTGGCCGGTGAGTGTATATTGGTATCCTTCTCTATCAGACATATTTCTCTCATTTGAATCCCTTTTACAATTCGAGATCTTTTGGTTTGTCTGGTCAAACATACATTTGCAACGTATATTTCTGATATTCCCATTTCGCCTAAAATAACATCTGCTAAGATGACAATATCATTCCCAGAACTATTTCTTACTGATGATGTATTTTTGTCATGGTGCCAAACCAGTTTCTCAGAACCATGGATTATGCATGTTTTTAAAATGAAACAAGATAACTTGGTTTTCTAAGAAAAAAGGAAAATGGCAACAATCTAATGAGTTCTTGTAAAACAGCTGTGAAGGGAAAAACCAGAAAAAAACTTGGCAAATTTACTAAACTGAATTAAACATCTTCTATACGTTCTGAAGACTTACTGTGGAAAATCATGAGAAGAATAACCTCAAGACTTATTGAAGGGAACCTTGACTTGTCTGTTTTAGTAAATCCCTAATTAGCCCTTAAAATAACAACTCTAGGTCATCTTTTCTGCATTATGCTGTTACTCCTTTATTTCTCCTGTATGCATTCATTGACTATTAGGTGCCACCATTCCTGTTTTTAATGGGGCATATCTAGAGCTATTTAATCAGTGCTGGCAGTGTATGGACATACTCTAGTGACAAAGAAAAAAAGTCCAGTTACCAGTTTATGAAGGGGTGTATATACTTTCCCTGCAGTTTTAGTCACTTCTCCCATTCTAGACATGGGACCTGAATAAGTAAGACATTTATACTTAGTATATAGTGTGGATATGCAAGGAATATTACATTTGGGATAATCCCTTCCATTCTTTTTCTGAAGGAAAGATGCTCCAGAAACAAAAATACTTACTGAAACTATAGGATGTCCATTATGTTCTTTATTATACATTTCTAGTCTTCCTATTTCACCTTTACCTATATGGTACCATTAGGTGATAACCAAGGCACTAATTCTCTTACTTCAGGGCTGAAGCTTCCCACAATGCTACTCTCAAAGTAAAGTTATACCTGCAAATTCCTATAAATTGATACATACAGTGATTTAAAATTTACTCAGTCATCACCCTTTTTTGCCCCTCTACTAATGTTAGTGTGGAGTGTCAGTCTACTGCTGAAATCGTATAAACCAATTTCATTTTTGAAACTTAGGGCCCCTCTCATTTTTCCAGAGCACTATATGCAATGAGAGGGACGCTCTGATTGGTTGTTATGTGCAATAAAGTGAGTTTTAGACCCAGACAGTTTTCATACATGTGGCCCTTAATGTTGAAATGTGTCCCCTTAATCAGGACTCTTTTGGCTATGT
The DNA here is from genome assembly GCA_025379985.1 of Phyllomedusa bahiana. Lineage (NCBI taxonomy): Eukaryota > Metazoa > Chordata > Amphibia > Anura > Hylidae > Phyllomedusa > Phyllomedusa bahiana. The sequence continues at coordinate 86,768 of JAODAL010004066.1, read as the reverse complement.
TACTGTCTTCAAACTGTCTGTTCCCTAAAACACCCAAAGAAAACTTGGGAAAAAACTGGACCACTCATCTTTGCCTGGCATTCATGTGTAAATACCACACCCACCAGCCAACTTTCCAGCAGAGAGGTATTTCGGTAATCAGCCCTGGCACTAAGCCCCCACCAGCCACATACAATATCCGCCTAAAAAATTTCCCTTATTCTCGCACCTCACCACGTTCTAAAATAAACTACACTATAAAGCTGCCATCACACAGAACGTTTTTGGTGCATTTTTGATGTGCAGAAAGGCAGAGTAGTTAATGCTGTACATTTCTGCACAAAAAAATGCATCAAAAAATGCACCAAAACTGCTCTGTGTGAGAGTTCCCTACACACAAGCAAGAGAGAAAAAGTGGTGCAGAGAAACCCCTCATCACAGAGTCAGGTGTGCACTTGCTTTACAATCAGGGACAAGCCCACACTGACACTATACATGCACCAACATAACCTACACCCCCACCAATCACATCCCCAGTAGTCAGGTCACCATCACATGAATACAGCACTGATTCAACACAGAAGTAAAATGACCCCTGACAGCAGGGACTCACAGGAGACATCATCTCTGATGGGAGCTGTTCTCTTCTACTTTTCTTCTCCAACTGACCCAAACCTCCATGATGTCTTCCCTGAAGAGTCGTTCCCTTCCATTTTTTTCACTGTCCAGTACAGCATGCAGTGTCTTCTCCCGGTCACTACTCGTCACTGTAGAATTTACCACAAATACATCTTAGACTCCTCTCTTTTCCAACATTTTCCTATCAATTCCCAACTATGTACAAACTCCCCATCCATAGAGCCCCAAATTTGGTGCCCTACACAGTAATTGTACCCCCAACAGTGTATGTTAGATCGTAAAAATTAGAAATTAAAAGAATCATATAAGTGCCATGTAAATAGGTAGACCACCCCCTTTAGGTAGGTGTTCAAGCCCCACTACTAGGCAGGTAAGTATAAAGACCTCCTAAAGCAGGTAGATAGGGCTGCCCCCAGTAACTAGTCAGGTAGCTAGGGCTGCCCTCAGTAATTAGCCTTATAGCTAGAGCTGCCCCCAGTAATTATCCAGACAGGGTCAGTAATTAGGCAGGCAGGCATGGCCAGCTATAGGCAGGCAAGGCCAGTAATGAGGCAGCCAGGGCCAGTTTTATAAGGAGGCAGGGTCAGTTTTATAGGCAGGCAGGGCCAGTTTTATAGGCAGGAATGGCTAGTTTTTTATGCAGGCAGAGCTATCTTAGGCAGGGCTAGTTTTATAGGCAGGAAGGACTATCTTATGTAGGCAGGGCTATTTTAGGCAGGCCGGGCTACTGTTATAGGCAGGCAGGGCTATCTTAGGCAGGCAGGGCTAGTTTTATAGGCAGGCAGGGCTATCTTAGGCAGGGCTAGTTTTATAGGCAGGGCTAGTGTTATAGGCAGGCAGGACCAGTTTTATAGGCAGGCAGGGCCAGTAATTAGTAAAAAAAAAAAAAACATAAAAACATAGCAATAATACTCACCTGTTTTCTGTTCAGCCTCGGCCACTGCTTGCACCGCGCGGTGCAGGTGGTGGCCGTGATGGCTGCATGGCTGGGTCTGTCGGCCCCTGTAGCTGTGCCGGCGGGCGATCCGAGCCGGCGCTGCGGGCTGGACCCCAGCGGCCCACTGGGCAAATGCCCGGTTTGCCCTATAGGCAGTCCGGGCCTGTGCTCTAGTATAATAGCATAATCTAAGGTGCGAGCCATGATTTTCCATTTTCCTTCATATATGCACAATGAAAGAGTTCTATTTATATATTTTTTAGTTCATTGTCATTCTGAGCCAACTTCAGACGTCAATCATCAACATTCTTGGTACGACGGGTGTTATTTCCTGTGTCCCACCACTTCCTGGCCCATCCAGAGCTTCATGTAAGTAATCAACTTTTTATTAATGTGTAACCTTTCTGTGTTAGATAATTGAAAGGGTCATCCAGATAAAACTGACTTACTTTAGGGTAGTTATTTTAGAACAACTGAAGCCGCTAAGTAGAGTATTTGCAGTAAGGCCTCGTTCACACGGCTTATTTCGGAACGGATTTGCTGCCGTATTTAGGATCGTAAATCCATTCCAAAATCAGTCTGAAATAAGTTGCAGGCCATTTAATGGGAAATATGTGTCGTCGTTCTGACGACATGTATTTCCATGCCATATTGCCGCCGCGGATTTGCGGCCGCAATACGGCCGGAAAAACAATTAGCCTGTCAATTATTGTGCCGGATTTCGCGATGGATTCACTCCATATAATGAATGGGGATTCATTATTTTAAACTGATTTGCAATTGGTTTCGGAACGTATTTACGATCGTAAATACGTTCTGAAATAAGTGGTGTAAACAGCCTAAGGGTTTTATTCCTGCTTCATAGTTGTGTCAGAAGTTTTGCTCAGAAACTCTGTCACAGAGGTGGGACCAGACCCAATTAGAACAGACATCAACGGCGCTCAACAAACCCCATTGACTGTCATTCCCAATGGAATTTGTGACAGAGGTTATGAACGGAACCTCCGAAGCAGAAGTAAAGAGAGTCTTTAAAGTCACTGGCTGGAGAAATATGTCACAGATATACAGGGAATACAAAACTTACAGCACATGTTCAGCCATCTTGAGGCATTACTGATGTCACTTAATAAAGTGATTTGCACTATATCACCAACTTGTGACCAAACCACGACTCAATTTCTGTGTAAAGAATTTTATAATAAAAAGCCTAAGTAGAAGTCTCATTTAGAACTTATCAATATATAGCACAGTTGGATACATATCATTAAAACAACTCAAATGAGTCAATAAAAGCTGTATAAAGTGATATGAAATGAGCTTCACCTAATGGTGTTTCAGGCAATGAGAATATTATTATCTAACATGGTTGTCTTGTCAGAGACAACCCCTTTCATCATTCACCCTAGGTGCCTCAATCCTCACCAGCAGAGAAGAAGTAAGGACATAGAGTGGTGTCCTAAGCAGGGAATCCCATATAGGATATCCATATGCATTAAAAGATCATGTGGGCAAAACAGAGGTCAAGAAAACAGGCAAAGAGGTCAACAATCAACGCAATATAATCCAGTATGAAACTACTCAGGCTACAAGAGACTATTGTAAGCGATGTCCAAGAGCACAACTGGTCTTCTTATGGGATGTCAGAGTCCAGATCCAGGGCATGAATAGATCCTCCCTCCTACATCTAGACCACACAGAACACAGACTGGCAGGGAAGGAAGAACACAGTCTAAACTATTTGCAGCAAAGCACTGGAGCTAACAGAAGTAAACAGACGGGTGTGGTGGAGAGTCCAGACTAATACAAAGAGAACATAAAATGCAGACACAGAATTATGGTCAAAAGCGCAGTCTCTGCCATACTTTAAGGGCAGAGGACTGCGCTGCGGCAGTCATCACAGTTGGTTTGTTCCATAATTGGCTTAGTGGAAGGCCTTAGATAGGGAATAGGAACTGAGCATTATTTGTCCTCCTGCACAAGGGGGAGGCTCCTGCTGCAGGCAGTTATTTCAAAGCCATACGCAGGCTAGGGAGAAGGAGGAGTAGGGCATAGCTGAGCTCCAGGAAAACAAAGAAGATTTATTTTACATTTCTCAGTTTTAATTATATGAAAAATTAAGACCAAAGTTAAGGAGCAGATTAAAAGCTCAGATCTTTTTCATCTATTTTTAATTGCTATTGTTTAATTTTCCTTTGAGAGACCAGAGCGTTCAATTAACAGTTTCAAATATCTACGTGTTAAATAAAAGAACTGAGTGATAACCCAAAGACAGGATCTGGTGATGTCCTATTGTGTTTATCACAAACAGAACAGACAGCGCTGTTAATAATTCCAAAGCCAAACATTAGAACTGAAACTCAAGACAAAGCAAATTACATAATTAAATAGTAAGACTATATTTATGTAACAACATAAATGGAAAATGTCATCATAAGACAAGTGATGAGGCAGCATTATTTTAACCTGCTATTCTGGCTGCAGTATATTTTATAACAAAGGGAATTGGAAATGTTTTATTGTGTAATACTAATAATAGGAACTATTGAAGAGGTTGATTTTACTCCATCCTCAATAGCTATAAAACATGTGATATGCTGTCAGACACACAATCAAGCTTGTTGTGTAGCTCTTGTCCTTTCTCTGTTATCATCTCGTTCCATCAAATGGTATTAATAGGCCAGTCATCTAGACAGGGCTGTTTTGCAGTTTAGAGGCATGATCAATGATTAGTTTTAACCTCACAATAAAAAAGGAGATTACATGGGAGCTAAAGGGTTATTCTCTCCACAATGATTAGCTTTAAACACTCAAGTAAAGGTAAATAAAGACTATTACCAAATACATTGCTGTTCTGATTTTGCTTCCTTTCAAAGCTAGAGCATTTCCTCTTCTCCTGCTTGTGTACACAAGATCTCCTAGATTACTGACTATCTCTCTGTGCTCTATCAGGCTCTAGAGCCATTGCTGGCATGGTGATGTTACACCCTGCTGTGTCTTATCAGCACATGAGCTTGTTTATATTGTTTACTGACAAACTTTAACCCTTTAGAGCCCTGTCTATGCAAGCTTTGTGAACAATTTGGTACGAACACTCATTTAATCAAAGACTTGTATATGCGATTCACTTTTTGAGCTATGTCTTTATGCTTGAAAGTTTGTGATTTACATATTTACACAAGCTGATATTCATATTATCAATCTTCTATATGATTGCTGTAAGTGATTTGCCAGCACTCTTAGAGATTTATACAAAACATTATACTCTCAATAATCATTAAAGGGGTTGTCTCGTTACCTCATTTGGCAGCCGTTTATGCTTGTTGCCTAGCAGAGCTTGTGAAATGGATTGTGCATGTGATGATTCATTTTGTGTGAATTGGGGGAAGGGAGAGCTTCTCAGCTGTCATTTGAATCATTGGAATTGAAAAGCTGAGTGTAACTCGATAGTGTATATCTAAATTTCTCACTCTCTCTACATACTTTGTAACTAGAATGGGTATTTGACATTCATGACTCTGGGAAAGATGGGTGATAGCATTGTACGCGCGGGGAGATAAGTGACATGTCAATTATTTGCGGTAATTGCGCACCGCGAGTAATGCATGTCAATGGGGCCGGCGGGCTGCCAGCCCCCCGTGCTTTGGGAATACGCGCTGATCAGCAAGACTCCCAAAACACCCGGTGTATTGCGGCAAGTACTGTACATGCCGCAGTTAAGCCGTGTGAACATACCCTTAGGTGACATGGGTCTCATGCTCCTTTTCTGTTAAGGGAGTCAAGTGGGTTGGCTCATTCTCTCTCAGAGGCGGTAGGTATGTGGCTCCTACTTTGAAAAGGGAGCTGCGTGGGCAGCTCTATAGTACTGGATGTCTCCTGAACACTATGCAGGTCCAGTAGCTAATTACCTACTGGGCATGTGAGCTGTTCAGAAGGCAGGCATATCTACTGCTATAGGTACCATGAATATCCCTCTCTAAGAAAAATGCCACACTATATATAGCATTATGATGTACTGTAAGGATGTGGGTCGATGGCCTGACTTGGGGTGTATTGTGACGTTGCGTTGCCCCCTAGGGGTGCACAAGGTCTGCCAGATATTGTTCCACTGTTAACCCCTGTCCGTACGGGCACAGAGAGAACCAGGGAGGACGAGAGAACACCCTACTCGTCCAGAATCCTGAACGGTTTTGCCACATTTCTAGTTTAGTTTTAAGACGGTCCTTTACCGACTTTATAAAAAGGGCCCCGAAACCCCCTTTTGGAGTAGCTATGTTATTGGACCGAGGCTAGGTGTGTGGGGGCCGGATGATCAAGAAAAAGGGACTAACTCGTTTAAAAGGGTTTATAGATTTAATTAGCCTTGGGGGGGAAAACTAGAAAATTTTTTTAAAAAGGGGATAATAATATACAGTAAGGTCAGAGGCAAATTTAATTTATGGGTTACAGCCCAAAGGAAAGTAAAATGTTTCCGGGTTACCTTTTTGTTTTGGGGCCCCAAAATGGGGGGTCTTATGTGGTTTGGCCCTTCTGGGGTGTTTTTTGCTCCGGGGAAAATGTTCTTAGGTCCCCCCCCTTTTGGATCAACGGTTAAACCCTTTTGGGCCTCACCCTTATATCTGTGAGGGGGCTCCAGGGGGCGGGCCCCCAAAATTGCCCCCACAACCCCCTTGGACAGTCTATAAACCCCCCACTCGGGGAAGGGCGTTTCTGACAGAAACAAAATAATTTTACCATAAACGCGGGGGGCATTGGCACAGAAACTGAGCCGGGGGGTTCTTTCAAAACCGGCCCTGGACCTAACTACCCCCAAGATATCAAAAACCCCCCTTTCCTAGGGACCCCCTTAAGCCCAATTTCTGGTTTTCTCGGCCCCCCTCCCTCGTGCAAGCGGGGAAGTGGTGGCATGTGTGCGGGGAGTTCCAAATTTTAAAAATATGAAATCGCCATGGCCCATTTAAAGGGAACCCGGATGGGCTATAAAATCTATATGAAAATATCGGAGCCATGGTGGGGGGTTTGGGTTTTCATTAAAGTCTTTAAAAGTTTGGGGGTTTGGGGGAAAATGTGGGGGGGTTTAAATTTAATGGGGATGGGGCCCTTCTTTTGGGGTGTCCACATCTCCTGTGTGCTTAATTCCTATGAAGGCTTTTTCCCAATGGGTTTTGGCTGTGCTGACAAACGTGTAAATGGAGTTTTTCCTGGGGGCTGGGGGATCTGTGAGATCTGTAGTTGGGAAATTGGAGATGGGGGTCATTTTTTAAAGGGAATTTTTTCCCATTGGGGTATGTCTGTAGGTAGATAACAGATAGGGTGCTTCTACATGATGAGATTGTATATAGGAGCAATATACTTTATAGTGTTATGTATATAGAATTGGGATATTTATGTATAGAGGTATTGAGGCACTAGAAGAAGGGGTTTTACCCCTAGCAGTCAGGGACGATGTTTTAAATTTTGTTACCAGAAAAGTGCGGGTTTGGGGTTTGGGTACCCAATAAGGAGTAACGGGAAAGGGGCCAGTTCAAACAGCGAAATAGGAATCCTGTGACCTTTTCAGGAGTGACAGCAGAGTTCAGTGGACCTCTGGTCCAAGTTCAGCAGGATGCTGAACATGTAAATAGTTGGATGCAGCAGAGAAAGGGAACTCTAGCTATCTGCTGACAATAGGTAGGGGGAGGGGTGGCCCAAACCCACTCAGTTAAGACCAGAGAGAAAGGGTGTTGTAACAGAGGACACTGTTTTTCATAGGGAAAAAGAGGGGAAAGGGGGGGGCCCCTAGGGGGGGACAGGGGGGCGCACGGAGGGGAAACTGCCCTTACAGTGTGGCCCTCGAAAAGAGGGGCCCTTTGTGTGTCAGTCCTGGGTAGTGGATCAAGAGGTCTGAAGAGGAAACTTGGGCTCTGTCACACTCCGGAAGAAGGGGTTTTTGAGGGGGCTATGAGGTTTTTGGGAAAAAAGGGGAAGGGGGGAAAAACTGAGAGTGAGTCCCTCAATTGAAGTGCGAGTGTGATGAAGATGAGCACCACTGCCTGGTATCATGAAGAGAAAGTGTAACATTCACAAGTTCCAGTGCTGTAAGTAAAAGCCTGAGTTTTCCCTAAAGGGAAAATTGTTTTTGGTTCTGTAGTTACAAAGGCCCCGGGTTTTTCCACGTGTTTAAGACTTCACCTTTCCTCTGCAGTAAGTTTTTAACCCTTAGAACCTGAGGTGGTTGAAAGGGGAAAACATGGGAAATTTGGGGCAACCCCTTTTAAGGGGAAGAAGGAAAGTTTTCCCAGGGAGCAGTGAGTATTTCTGATATATATGTCTCTTCCTGGCAGAAGTAATAGTGTGCTGAGAGAAGTTTAGGTGGTTAATAATGTTTCTGTAGTGCAAAATTCAGATGACAATGAGAGTCGCTTATATGTCTCAAGTTATATATTGTTGATCAAGCTTAAAATGTGTAATGTGGCCCTGAGTTGGTTTTGTTTGGCCCAGTTAAAATTAAAATTTCTCTATACCTGCAACTTTCATTGGGGTCTGACTTTTAAAATCATTTTAAAACTCGCCTATAGAATTACTGTGATTGCGTTTTAATAATGATATGTACGCATTATTCATAGGTTATTTTTCCACTCTACCCTTTGCTATCAATTATGCTGGTTTTTTAAAATCCAAATTTTCTTTCAATTACTTTTCCGTAACAAGTAAAAAACCCCCATTGCCCATTTTCATCCTTTCTCATATTCTGTGAATTTTATTTTTTATTTAAAACTTTAATCAGAATTCTAATCAAAGGAAAGTTCCTGACCACAGTATTGCCCAATGCTCAAACCCAGGAGAATGGGGGGAGAAACTGCACTTTGTGAGATGAGGCGACCAAAGATAATCTGCAAAATAGTACAACTTTTTCTAAATTGGAAAAGGGATTGATGAGGGAAATTGAAAAAGGTTTTAAAAAGGGTACCCCCAAAAAATCAAAAAGGTTTTCAACAGAATACATAAAAATTCTTTAAAACATAAAGTTTGTGGAATTTCTCATTCTTTTTTTTACAGAAGTGAATTTTTTTAGGGCGAACTTATTGGACTAATGGAAATAACTTTATATGCATTTATATTCTTGTATATAATATTATGGTTTGCTTTTATTATGTATTGCATGCTAGTCAGGCATTATCAAATCTAGTTATTATTGTGAAGCAAAATTGTACATTTTTATTTTGGGTTCTGCTTTCAGGGTTATATTTAGACTAACAAATATCTTCAATTATTTTATAGCAGCAGCTTGAGCTGAAAATATCCCAGCACATTTCACTTCAAAATCTTTCTACTGAGGACGTCTTTTAACACATTCCTATCTATCTATCTATCTATCTATCTATTAAAATTTTATCTATCAAATTTTCTATCTATTTCTATCTGTCTGTCTATCTGTCTGTCATCTGTTTGTCTATCTATTATCTTTTTATCTTCTGTCTGTCTGTCTGTTATCTGTCTGTCTCTCTTTCTGTTTGTCTGTCTGTCTGTCTGTCTGTCTCTGTCTTCTATTATGTTTTTTCCTATTACTTATTAAGGGAATTTATCTATACTCGATCACCTCCTGTTTGTATAGAATGTAGGGGGCAAATTTTATAAAATAAAAAGGATTAATAGATATGATTAATCAAATCTCATATTTTTTTAAAACTCATATTATCTTATAGTTATCTGCTGGGAGGTTTTTCCTGAAAAAAGGTGCTTGTGGGTTTTGATCTTACCATCTTAGAACTTCTTGTCAATTATGGTGAGGTTTTTTTTTTTTTATTAATATGTTTTATTGGGTATTTCCGGGAATTTCAAACAAAATCATGGTTTTTCAAATTCCATATATATGGTAGCAAACCCAAAACCCGATCAAATTTCCTTCAGAAATTGACTAATTCTTCTTGTGAATATGGATAATTCTATAACCTTCACGTAATACCCTTTTCCCCCCTTTTTCTCTTTCCCTTTCCCTTTTTTTTCCCCCCACCCCCCCCCAACTTAACATAGATCACAAGAAACCAACAAAATAAATTTAGCTTTTTTTAAAATTTGAGCATATGATCTTCCTCCTCTTCACGTCCCTGATATTCAAGGTCTCATTAAAGGCATCGAACAGCAAAGGGGCATTAAACTGTCCTTAAAATTCCCATTGGGGTAGCCCAAATCAATTTTTTACATAAATTTTAGTCCCCGATTGTGTGAAAGTTTTCCCCACGGTTTTCCAATTTTATTTGGAATGGAGGCACCATTGCATGCGTCAGAGAAAATGGAACATGTATCGAGAAGATAGAAGATCCCATTTCTCTATGTTTCCGTACATTAACAAAAACAATAACCAATAAAAATGGTGAGGTTTTAAATAGGTGTTCGGAAACTAATAAATGTTCATGATTCCATCGGGGCATGATTTAAAATAAAATAAAGAAAATCTAGTCTTGTACACTCTTTCGTTTTAGCACCGCAGCCCTTTAGGTGATCACGGCAGAGGACGTCACTGTTCAGTCTTCATGTTATCCTCCCACCAATCATAGGCCACAGCAATAATGTATGGTGTATTCAGCAAGAGAGCGCTGCGGCCTGGGAATGCTTGGAGGGTCACGTGAAGACTGAGTAGTGACGTCATCAGCCGGTATCAGCGGAACAAGAGGGTTTACAAGGTAGGTTTTATCTTCTATTTCTAATCATCACCCGACAGACTGACCAGCATTTCTTCATTTTAAAACATTGTTTTCGTGAGAAAAGTATGAAAGGGAAACGTAAGCATTTTGGGCCACATGTATGAAACTGTTTAGGTCTAAAACTCACTCTTTTGCCCTTACCCTGTTTCCCCGAAAATAAGACAGTGTCTTATATTAATTTTTGCTCCTAAAGACGAGCTAAGACTTATTTTAAGGGGATGCTTTTTTTTCTATGAACAATAATTCACATTTATTGTTGAACAAAACATCAATCTGTATTAATATACTGTAGTCATTTCATCACAAACATCAGCATAAGCAGCCAAACTCTGAATTGCATAAAAAACGCACTATGTCTTATTTTCAGGGGTGTCTTATTTTCGGGGAAACAGGCTAGTAACCTAGCCTGTTTCCTGTATGGAACAACTGGACAATATATTAATGTATTAATATACTGTAGTGATTTCATCATAAACATTAGCATAGGCATCCAAACTCTGAATTGCATAAAAAATGCACTATGTCTTATTTTCAGGGGTGTCTTATTTTCGGGGAAACAGGCTAGTAACCTATGGGCAAAAAATTGAGTTTTAGATCTAAACAGGTTCATACATGTGGCCCTTTGTTCCTAGAAATGAGAAAATAATTTATGTTTAGACCAAAAAGTATCTGTGACATTGCAGCAGAGCATAATACCAACCTTTACAGCTTGTTCACTTTGGACAATCTCTAGTTGTTAGACAGTTCCCTTGACAATAAGCTGGTTCCGTTACTTGGACCCTTAAGGATCCACTGTAATCTTTGAGCTGGTCCGGCAGAGCAGATAACCCTTTTCACTCAGAGGACCCTCTTCCATAAATTTAGAATCTCCTATTAGACTGTATGGAACAACTGGACAGTCTGCTGAAAGGGTTTATCCTAGATGCTCATCTAACGTGTTTGCCAAACCAGCATCACTGCATCACTGGGCCTGTATCCCCAACAGCTGCTCAGCTATAACATCCAATTCATTATATATGTAGCTATGAGCCAATTACTGTACTGGCTTCAGCAGTCACTGCTCATATTTATGACCACTGAAGACATTGATTGACACTCACTGCTGAGGAACCTGATACCAGAGCCAGTAGAGCACTGGAATGGCGGAGGCAGGACAGGTAAATATAGATTTTCTTTTTTTAAGCAGTTCCTTCTACACTATAGAGGGTTTTCCATAAAACTTGGAAAACCACTTTACTGATGTTTTATAAATGTGTCACATAAATACTTAAAAGGGTGTTCCCATGAAGGAACCTCCGCCTTACAGGTTAGCTCATAGCTAGCTACAAGTTGACCGTGTTACAGAAGGTGGGAGGCACTTGCAGCTGTCTCCCCCATTCATTTCTATCAAAGTTTCAAATATAGCCTGGTGTCATGATGTGCGGGTCTAGGGTTTGGCCACCCTGTCGGCAGCTACTCACATTTCCCTGCTCCTGATCCCCTCCCGTTCACTGCCTGTAGCCGCTGCATGCGTTCTCCTTCCTTAGAGCGAGCACTCGCTGACTCTCTGAGATTTAAAGGGCCAGTGCATAATTACCTGTCCAATGGCTGGCCATTTCCCCCTTCTTAAGGAACTTCCTCCCTACAACCTGTGCCAGATAGTTGGTGTTCCTGACCTATTATTCATTACCTGCTGTTGGGGGTTCCTGGTTCTGATCTTTTGCTACGGACTTCTGACTACTCTTGCCTGCCTCCTGCCCTGACCTCCTTGCTTATGACCCAACTACGCCTCTGTCTGCTCCCAATGTATCACACTTGGCACTTCGGCTGTCACCGCAAGTGGCCACATCAGAGGAGCAACATGGGAGTTCCCCACAGCTAAGTCCACCACACCTTGCACACCTTGGGCTTTGGTGGATACCGGGGGGTTCTGTTCCCTGGCGTCAGGGCCAGACTGGGAATAAAAATCAGCCCTGGCACAAAGCCCCCACCAGCCCACATACAATATCCAATTAAGAAATTTCCCTTGTTCTCGCATCTCACCACTTTCTAAAATAAACTACACTATAACGCTGCTTTCACACGGAGCACTTTTGGTGCATTTTTTGATGCGTTTTTTGTGCTTTTTTGTGCAGAAAGGAGGAGCAGTTAATGCTGTACATTTCTGCACAAAAAACGCATCAAAAAATGCACCAAAAGTGCTCTGTGTGAAAGCCCCCTACACACAAGCATGAGAGAAACAGTGGTGCAGAGAAACCCTTCATCAGAGAGTCAGGTGTGCACTTGCTTTACAATCCAGGACAAGCCCACACTGACACTACATAAGCACCAACATAACCTACAACCCCACCAATCACATCACCAGTAGTCAGGTCACCATCACATGAACACAGCACTGATTCAACACAGAAGTAACAAGACCCCTGACAGCAGGGACTCACAGGAGACGTCATCATGATGGGAGTTGTTCTCTTCTCCTTTTCTTCTCCTTCTGGCCCAAACCTCCATGACATCTTCCTTGATAAGTTGTTCCCTTCCATTTTTTCTCTGTCCGGTACAGCATGCAATGTCTTTTTCTCCCAGTCACTATTCGTCCCTGTAGGTAGGCAGGGCCAATATATAGCCAGGCAGGGCCACTTATAGGTAGGCAGGGCCAGTATATAGCCAGGCAGGGCCACTTATAGGTAGGCAGGGGCAGTATATAGGCAGGCAGGGCCAGTATATATGTAGGCAGGGCTCCTTATAGCTATACAGGTGCAGTATATAGCCAGGCAGGGCCACTTATAGTTAGGCAGGGCCAGTATATAGCCAGGCAGGGCCACTTATAGGTAGGCAGGGCCAGTATATAGCTAGGCAGGGCCAGTAAGTAGTTTAAAAAAAAATAAAAATCTTACTCACTTGGTTCCCCTCCTCTTCTCCAAATCCATCGGGAGTGGCCACTCTCACCCGAGTGGGGGCCGCGGAGCATGCGCGCGATTATGTCATTACATCTCTCGCGTGTTGCGCGGCCTCCTGGGAGCTGAACAGAAGATCCCGTCTGTTCAGTCTCGGCCACTGCTTGCACCGCGCGGTGCAGGTGGCGGCCGTGATGGCTGCATGGCTGGGTCTGTGACCCAGCCATGCAGCCGTGTGGCGAGGGGGGCCTATCGCCATATGCGACCGTTGCGGCCCCTGTACGTGCGCCAGGCGGCACTCGGGGCCCGTCGGGGGGAAACACAAGCCCCCTCGTCCGGCGCTCCGGCCCTGACCCCAGAAGCCCGCCGGGCAAATGCCCGGTTTGCCCTATGGGCAGTCCAGGCCTGCCTGGCGTGGTCACTGTCACCTCTCACGGTGACCCAGTGGATCCATAGCTACATTCGTGACACCTAATGAATATGCTCAACTATATCCGGGACTCCCATAAAATGAATGAAGAGTACGACCACAGGTCGTTTTTGTATTATAGACATCTATGTTACTTTCATACCCTATTGTGATTTGTAAAACATATGTTTAGTATTGCTTTTGAATTTTTGCAACTACACCTTATCCGATTTATGAGCTATGCCTTGTATATATGTAAATAAATATTTTTGCATCAAATAATTCCTTTTGGTGTGCGGTGGATATGTTTCTTAAATTGTATACTAGACCCTTTGGTCTTTTTCCACCTACGGCACCCATTAGATCCTATAGTCTCAAGGTGTGCGTGACCTTACACATCTTTACTAGAGATAAGACTGCAGTAGGTGACTCATCATAGTCAGAGTGAATGAGTTATGGCAGTTTAGAGCATTGAGAGAGGAGAGAAGGGAGAGGGGGGGGAGAAAGATGGTCGGAAACAGAAACTTTTTTGTTCTAACTGGAGATAAAATCTTCTTTATCTCCTGAGCAAAGAAAAATCAACAACATATTTAGAAAAGGTCTTCATTATCTCTCCCTATGTGTTAAAAGATAATTATTGTAGGGAGAAAACCTCTTTAACCTGTTTGCCTTACGAATGGTCACATAAGTGTTACACAACTGATAAGTATATAGCTTACCTTCCAAAATCACTGGGACACTTTTTTTTAGGTCTGTTTAAAAAGTAATTAGTATGGTGGTAATATTAAGACATATGTAGTATTAAATATTCTAAAACAAGATGATTAACGTCTCTCATTAAACGGGTAATCTCATGAAGATATCCCTGTCCTGCTATGAGATATGGTACCCCAGTGTCGGAGGGGGTGCTTATGGCCCACCAGTGGAGTTCATTCTTGGGGCCCACAGCTACTGTACATGACTGCATATATTGCACATGCCTCTTTCTTTCTGCCTCTCTTCCTAAAAAACAGCTGCAGATCTGGGCCAGTTCAGGCCTGGCTACACCACTGGGGATCTTCATCAGAGAGAAGAGCTGCTACTTTGATGACATACCTGCTGATTTTGCCAAGAGTGCCGATCAGCTGACCACCACAATGGCTCATTTCTGGAATGGGTTGCTGCTTCTCATCTTCTAATACTCCATTTTATATTACACAACTGTGGTGAACCCAAATGTTAGCTTATTAGACTATGCTAGTTTCTAGGAATTTTACTGTATAAAAACTAAAGTGAGGAGTCAGTTAAAGCAAACTCAACTTTGACTATGTGTGGTTATGAACACACTTGCTCTATGTCCCATTCCACTAGGGTTCCAGTATTTTAGACAGCAAAAATATAATTATCTGTAGTACTAATCTACTCATCAGAAACATTGGAAGCCTGAGGAACAATTATAGAGAATAGGATCCATCCAGTTTTGTTGGGACCTGTTTGAAAATAATCTTATATCCTTCATACCTCCAAGGAAGCCAAGATAATAGTATAAATACAGCAATGGAGTTTTAAGCGGAATGAAAAATGTTCACATTTTTAAACCCTTCCTGCTGCGTGGATTTTTTGAATTTCATGTTCACGCTATCCTCCCCCTCTTCTGGGAGCCATTATTACAATAATGCCATCCACTATCATTTCTATGAACGTCATATACGAATCACTTATATCATTTTACACTAATTTTATTGAGATAAACTCAAAGCGAATCAAGTTCCTATTTATCTAAATAAAGATACAATTTTGTGTTGATGTCTTTTTCAATACATATTTATATTTATTAGAGCTTTCTTTTGCTGATACAAACCTTCAAATCTGCATAGTTGTAAAGTGTTATAAAGGTTAATAGCAAATTCAGGTTGATTGCAGCTACTACTGGGAGAAGTTTATATGCTTGGTTTGACCAGATGTTATTGATTTCAATGGCAACTGTATAATTCCTTCATCAGTGAACTTCAACCCAGTGGAGAGAAGACAGATTCATGCGAGCAGGAAATATGGGATTATATATCAGAAAAACACAGCTTTGATGTTTAACGGACCTCAGACACCTTAAAAGATGTGGAATGTAGTATACTACACCTCCTTTGGTGTCAAACTTAGCACTTTATGATGACCTAATTTTCAATTTACTTAAAATGCATTGGGGGAAGTCCACGTCTTGGAGTAACAATAAGGATGCAAGAGGAACAGCAATATCGTGGCCAAATAATGGTCATCTTGAGGGATTGTCACTGGTTCAAGTTGTTTTTACTGTATTTATCATGTTTATAATAGGAAATTGTACACTTTTTTATATACATGTATATAAAAATTGTATAAAAATTCTGCTTCTATATCTCTTTTATACCCATGTAGTATGCCCCTATCTAGAAAAAAAGGTATATCCCATATTACACTTCAAAGTAATCGCTTCTGGACTAAACATGGTGTCAGTCATTGTACTTGTTTGACTTATGTTATGTATGTAACCTGCTTGAATGTACAGCGCCCTGGAATCAATGGTGCTCTAAAATATATAATAATAATAATAATAATGTGAATACCACAAGTCATGTGACCCCTTGTATCCAGGTAACAGTAGTTTATTGAAGAGAAGAACTTTTCTAGTATTACTACCTCCAGCAGCGTCTTCTCATGTGATCACCACACAGGTCATGTAAACCCTGGTATCCAGGTAACAGTAGTGTATGGAGGAGCAGAACTTCTCCAGTATTACTACCTCCAGCAGGTCTTATGTGACTACCCACACAGCTCATGTGACCCTTTGTTCAGGTAACAGTTGTGTATTTTGAAAAAAGAAACCATTCCAGTATTCACTTCTCCAGCAGCGTCTTATCATGTGACCACCACACAGGTCATGTGACCCTGGTATCCAGGTAACAGTAGTTTATTGAGGAATAGAACTTCTCCAGTATTACTACCTACAGCAGCCTCTTATGTGACTACCACACATCCCTATGTTAAAGACTTTTTTTAATAATTTCATTTTGTGTTTTTTTTTTTTTTTTATTATATATTATTATAAATATTTTAAAAAAATATGAAGTTTTCACTTTGGCCACCAGGCCTTATAATAGTTAAAAGTAAAACCAAAGTAGAGTTTAGATGGGTCTGTTATTTAAATGGAAAGTGGCATCAGAAAACGACCTATTAATTAACTCATTGTAACGTCTGGAGAAGTGGATCCTCTGGACCACCGCAAGCGATGGTAACAGCCGCGCCAGGGAGCGGGGTCTAAGTAGGTCCCGGTTTTCACCAGAGCCCACCGTAAAGCGGGATGGACTTGCTGTGGCGGGAGTCCTACCAGGTCAGTACCCCAAGCGCGACTAGCCTGTGGTGGCAGCCGAGGTGCAGCGAGATACCGAATCGTAACACCAAACTCGTAGTCGTGGACGGGCAGACAGTTCAAGACTGGTGGTAAAGGTTAGTGGTAAAGAGACGTAGTGAAGGGTCAGGAACGTAGAAGACACTAGGATGCACACTGGAACGCTTTCTCTAATGGCTATAGATCCGGCGAGGAAGTGCCGGAGGTGGTAACATTATATAGGGCCAGCGGCCAGCAATTAACCAATTCCTAGCGCGCTAGCCCTTTAAATATAGGAGAACTGCCACGCACGCTAGGGAGTGGGAGTGCGTGCTGCAGACAGCAGAGAGCCACGCGGAGACAGGAGCGTGGCTCGGTAAAAAGTTGCTCTCGGGGACGCGAGTGCACCTGCGGCCCGACATGCGGACCACGGCGCCACTCGTCCCCGCAGCAGGGAGGAACCGACGGGACCTGGGTGTGCCCGCAGCCCGACCTATGGCTGTGGGACCACCCGTGACACTCATGCTTTCATGTTAAACATATTTTTAAAGAATTTTTGTTGTTTTTTTTTTTTATTTCCCAAGTCTCTATCAGCATTTTTTTTTTTAAATCCTGAAATCCTGCAGTTTTCAATTTGTCCACTAGGCCTAACAGTAGTCTGAAATGTCCTGTTCTGTAGAGAAAACTTTTCAGCAGTCTCCTCATTATCAGCACATGCAGGATTACACTAAAAGGTGACACAAATGTGTATAGACAACACAGGATCCACCATTTACAATAGGAGATAGTCTCAGCTCATCCTCAATGGTTCTGCTGCTCTCCACAGGATTCTATGTCCATGTAGCTGCTGTAAAGCATCTCTCTAAACGCTATTTAAAGAACCTTAAGCAAGATGGTTGTCCACATGATCATATAGAGACGAAAAAAATTAAAACAATCTACAATCAGAAAATTCAAATGGCTATGAAGAAAATAATATGTATCAGTATTCTGTTTTAATTAGTAAATAAAAAATGGAGATAGATTTCCTTTAACTTTTTTAACAACAACCCAGAAACAGTTGTTTTGTGGTTATAATAACAGTTAAAGGGGTTGTCTCACTACAAGGATCGCTTTTCATGTTAAAGATCTAGCAAAAACAAGTCACTTTGCAATATATGTCCATTAACAGTGTCCTACCTATTCCGTGATATCCCCTCTTGTATGGGCTGCATCAGCTCCTCAGGTCGCTATAGCTACAGACCTGTTTGATCTCTCCTGATAGACTGCCAGCACTGGTTGCTATAGCTACAGACCTCAAAATTATGTTCACCGCACACTGAATAATGATAACTAAAGTATTTATTAGTGTTTTACAGGGGCAGATACATATATGCACCAAATTTCAAAACAATACTGAACAGATGTTTTACAATAAATGATCTATAGTGAGAATTTGTTACTTTAGAAAGTAAGAAAAGGATGTCATAATAAACGACGTTTCGGCTAATCGCCTTTTTCGAGAGACATCACAAGGGGTCACTAAGGAGGAGGAGATGTTTGGAAGAGTGAGTGTATCTATGTAATAGGGCATAAACATAGGGAGCGTCCCCTGGGATATCAGCCGCTGGAGGCTGTAAAGACCGGCCTGGATGAGGCAGAGTGTAGAGGAATGGCGGCGGGACGTCCGGAGCCCTTGGCGAGGCATCAGCCAAGGGCTCCGGACGTCCCGCCGCCATTCCTCTACACTCTGCCTCATCCAGGCCGGTCTTTACAGCCTCCAGCGGCTGATACCCCAGGGGACGCTCCCTATGTTTATGCCCTATTACATAGATACACTCACTCTTCCAAACATCTCCTCCTCCTTAGTGACCCCTTGTGATGTCTCTCGAAAAAGGCGATTAGCCGAAACGTCGTTTATTATGACATCCCTTTCTTACTCTCTAAAGTAACAAATTCTCACTAGAGATCATTTATTGTAAAACATCTGTTCAGTATTGTTTTGAAATTTGGTGCATATATGTATCTGCCCCTGTAAAACACTAATAAATACTTTAGTTATCATTATTCGGTGTGCGGTGAACATAATTTTTACTATATGTGGATTTGACAATCCGGTTTCACCTTGCACCCGTCTCTTCCCCTTTTACCTTATAGGTGTGCGTGACCATAATATATATACTGAATAGCTACAGACCTGGCTTCTACTGCAGCCTAGTGAAAGCCAGTAAACATGCCCCTGAATTCAAAATGAAACCAAGACAACAGACTGAGTTAAGATTATTCAATGTAGTGAGACAACGCCTTAAACTTTATTAACAGCACAACATCCCTTAAAGAGACAGCAGGTATATAAGTAAATTTACATAGAATGAAGAAGTAGCTAGAACATCCATATCAATAACTATTATTCCACTATTTTTCTATTCACTTGTCCCATAGACTTCATGTAATCCTGCAGCTGACTGAATGCCAGGAGGTGACATGACCGATGCCAAGTCCATATAATTACTCCATTGCAGTCATGACTATGTATAAGAATGTGGGTACACCATTCAATTCTAGATAGGGGCCTACTGCATTGGTATTAACCCCTTTACTGACACAGTCATACATCCTGGTAGCGGTAAGGTTCTATGTAGCAGGATTACTCAGTAATCGCAGGGTGCCAATTGGTTGACATGGAGACTGGAAGGCTTATGAAGGCTTCCATAACCTCCATGTATGTGATTCTAAGACTTTCTGTCCCAGGCAGGAAGTGCTAAAACACCCTTCTTTGAACATCCCTCTGCATTGTCTGTACAATACAGAAGGGTGTACTTATGATTGCACCCCATAGTGGTCAAGTACTCTATTGGGTCTTGATATTACAGTGTAAAAAAATGTAAAGTATAAAAAAGTAAAAAGTTATAAAAAGTTCAAATCACCCCCTTTTTGCCATTTTACAAATAGAAATAACAATAAAAAGTTACACATAATTGGTTTCACATCCCCTATAATGTGGAATAAAAAGTGATCAAAAAGACACATCTATCCCAAAATTGTACCAATAAAGAGTTACGCAGGTTCATAGGTGGAAGTACAAAAAAGTTACTGGTCACAGAAAATGAAGCTGTGGTGCAAATTTAAGAAATAGAAAATGTATGGATTTTTTTACAGTACTAAAACATAATGAAAACCCTACAAATTTGGTATTGCCGGAATCGTATCAAATTTGTGTGGTTTCCCAGAATTTTCTATGGTACAATCAATGATACCATTAGAAAGTACATCTTGTCCCACAAAATAAAAGCCCTCATATGTCTGTGTATATAGAAAATTCTAAAAGTTATGGCTCTTGGAAGGCAGAGAGGAAAAAAAACTAAGAGCCATGTGGAGTAGAATTTTGAAAACATGTATATTAGAAAAGGGATTGCTTTCTTATGATACACATAATAAAACAATCAACCAATTTAATTTGTCACTGCAGATTTAAGACAATGTTTTGAATTGTGAAACATTTATACACACACAAGCCGCGCTTGGTTCTAACAGGAAGAAAAGAACAACTTGTATTTTGACCCAAGAAATCACAATAAAAACAATTGTGACCAAGAAGATAATTATATGACACCTTTAAAGCAAAAATCCAAACTAAGAATGAGTGACTCATGGAATATCACACAAGAACACAAAGTACACTAAGATCACACAAACCCTAGTCAAATATTATATTAAGGCAATAAACTCTATGATAAGTGTATTCCCAGCATTTACAACCACCTAGTTTTGATGGTCACAAAAAATATTCTGTTGACTTTTCCAGGTAAGACACATGGATCCAGAGTGTGAGTCTTTTAGATCAGTCCTAATGACTCATTGTACGTTGTTAGTCCTTGAGACTATGACATGAAAGAGAGCTGCATAGTGGAATCACAAATCTCTGTCCGTCCAGTGAAAGAAGAACATAACTTCAGAAAGGGTATAGATGTGTTTCTGGAGCGTATTAATATAACAAGTTATAGTGACTAGGATTCTGGAGAAGGGGCGCTGATCCAGGGATTTATTCTGATTGCCAGATTGGAGTCGGAAGGAATTTGTTTCTCTAAAATGAGGACAATTGGCTTCTGCCTCATGAGGGTTTTTACCTTCCTCTGGATCAACACTTTAGCGGAATGGGCTGAACTGGATGGACGTCTGTCTTTTTCGGCCTTACAAACCATGTAACATTGAAGGAGTAGTTGTTTTTTTATGTAATTCCTTTGTTTTTTGTTGAAAAAAACTGGTCTGTTTATCTGCTTATGAAACTTTCAGTGCACAATGGAAAAGAAAAGAACAAATGTTTGCAGTTGTGTATTATATTATATACTGTACAAGCAGTAGTCATATCTAGACAGGACTTCTATCTACATCCTGACTGTAGGCTAGCCCTGTGGTAGGACCTCGATAAAGTAGATGAGTAAGCAGCAAAATGGTGATTATACATATATGTAGACCAACAAATATACATGTTATTTAAATTTTGAATGGATCACTGTTGGGTGGGTCTGAAATAAAGAAGGTTTTTACCTGTACTTGTTGTTAAAAATAAAATAAAAGCACTAAAATCTACTGCTTTGTGATAGTACCAGACATTGCCTTGTATTTAGAAAAGCAAGGCTTCTACAGAAAAAAATATTACTCAACCTTTTTATAATGTACTGTTAGGGTTACACCCTAAATGTGTAATCCAGTGTTGGGAGTCAGTTCGTAAAAATGGATGAGAGAGGTCAGTTATAAGTGTGGGGCAGGTAACCCTCACACTCCTCTTCTACCGTACATGAGTATTACCTGCCCTACACCTTTAAATTTATTGTTTTGTATGTTGTGCTTCCCTTGTTGTTTCACTTCTGTTGTGTTGCTCCAACCTGCCCCAGTTCTGTTCGACACTGGTTTGACTGAAGTAAAGAGAAAAAATTTGGGTTTGCAACATCCCAAACCCAATTATTTTCACTATGTCCTTATTCCTAGCCATAATCATATTCTCAAAGTTAGGGTTTTATTTACTGGTTTGCAAGGGTTAACTTGCCACACCAAAGTTTTTCCGGTCTAACAGCACTATCAGTCCAACATCACTTCCAGTCCAATGTCATTTCCGGTCCACAGAAACATTAGAGAATTCTAATATGATGCCAGACTAGAAGTCACATTGCACTGGGAGTGCTTTTGGATTAGAAGCACAACAGAGCATTAAATTAACTGTTACAAACCAGTGAAAAAACATAACCATAACTCCAACTTTGGGTAATTTTTTGTTAATTAATGCCATAAACCAGGTGACCTGAATAGCTTAGATTTAGACTCAGATTTGAAGAAGAAAATTACCCATTTGCACTTCTTTGCCCTTTATTAGATATGGACTAGGTGGCGTAGCTAGAACTTTTGCCGCCCGAGGCTGTCGCTAAGTTTGCTGTCCCAATTTACAGATCACACCCCCACTTTTCATGCCACTTCTCTTTTGCAATTCCTATCCTTGCACCCATAACTCACAATTGTCACTTTAAAAAAATCATGTTTTTATGTTACTGTGTTCTAAGAGTCAAACATTTTTTACTTTTCTGTCAATGGAGCTATGTGAGGGTTTTATATTTGTGGGATAAATCTGCCTCGAAGTTTTCCTTGGTCACTCACATCCCCACTTTCTAGAAACAAACAACACTATAACTACAAACAAGAAGGCAAAAGTTAAACCCCTAATCACATGATCAGGGACAGCTGTGCACCCACTTTTACAATCAGGGACAAGCCTACACTGCCACTATATACAGTCATATGAAAAAGTTTGGGCACCCCTATTAATCTTAATCATTTTTAGTTCTAAATATTTGGGTGTTGCAACAGCCATTTCATTTTGATATATCTAATAACTGATGGACACAGTAATATTTGCGGATTGAAATGAGGTTTATTGTACTAACACAAAATGTGCAATATGCATTAAACCAAATTTTGACTGGTGCAAAAGTATGGGCACCCCAACAGAAAAGTGACATTAATATTTAGTAGATCCTCCTTTTCCAAAAATAACAGCCACTAGTCGCTTCTTGTAGCTTTTAATCAGTTCCTGGATCCTGGATGAAGGTATTTTTGACCATTCCTCTTTACAAAACAATTCAAGTTCAGTTAAGTTTGATGGTCGCGGAGCATGGACAGCCCGCTTCAAAGTATCCCACAGATGTTCAATGATATTCAGGTCTGGGGACTGGGATGGCCATTCCAGAACATTGTAATTGTTCCTCTGCATGAATGCCTGAGTAGATTTGGAGCTGTGTTTGGGATCATTGTCTTGCTGAAATATCCATCCCCAGCGTAACTTCAAATTCATCACTGATTCTTGTACATTATTCTGAAGAATCTGCTGATACTGATTTGAATCCATGCGACCCTCAACCTTAACAAGATTCCCGGTGCCGGCATTGGCCACACAGCCCCAAAGCATGATGGAACCTCCACCAAATTTTACAGTGGGTAGCAAGTGTTTTTCTTGGAATGCTGTGTTTTTGGGACGCCATGCATAACGCCCTTTTGTATGACCAAACAACTAAATCTTTGTTTCATCAGTCCACAGGACCATCTTCCAAAATGAAGCTGGCTTGTCCAAATGTGCTTTTGCATACCTCAGGCGACTGTTTGTGGCGTGCTTTCAGAAACGGTTTCTTTCGCATCACTCTCCCATACAGCTTCTCCTTGTGCAAAGTGTGCTGTATTGTTGACCGATGCACAGTGACACCATCTGCAGCAAGATGATGCTGCAGCTCTTTGGAGGTGGTCTGTGGATTGTCCTTGACTGTTCTCACCATTCTTCTTCTCTGCCTTTCTGATATTTTTCTTGGCCTGCCACTTCTGGGCTTAACAAGAACTGTCCCTGTGGTCTTCCATTTCCTTACTATGTTCCTCACAGTGGAAACTGACAGGTTAAATCTCTGAGACAACTTTTTGTAACCTTCCCCTGAACAACTATTTTGAACAACCCTTGTTTTCGTTTAAATTTGAGATTTTTTTGGAGGAGCCCATGTTTCCACTCTTACGGGAAAGTTTAAAAATAGGAAAAAAAACTTGAAATTTGGGCCACCTTAAATACCTTTTCTTCACCCATTGGTACATCGGGGCTATGAAGTTCAAAGCTCAGTAAGGTTAAAAAAACCAATGTTTGCTTCCCGAAAGGGTCAAAAAAATTTTATTTTAGGAATTTTAAAAATCAATAAAATTTGGTTTCGGGGGAACCCAAAATTTTTTTGGGAAACCAGTCAAAATTTTTTTTAAATTGCATATTGCACATATTGTTTTTTAGTACAAAAAACCTCTTTTCAACCCGCAAAAATTATTTTGTGCCCATCGTTATTAGAAAATATAAAAATTTAAAAAGGGGGTTTTGTTGCAAACACCCAAAAATTTAAAACTAAAAAGGGATTAAGTTAAAAAAGGGGTCCCCAAAACTTTTTCATGTGACTGTAAGTGTCGATATAATTTACATTTGCCGACATATAGAGATCCAAAGTTTAAAACCACAAAAATGGGGTTGGCCCAAAGCACGTGACAGTGAAAGAGCATTGGTAAAACACAGAACAAAAAAAACCACTGACACCCGGGGGAACTCAAAGGGAAACCTTTTCTGATGAGTTGTTCTCCCATGAGGGAGGACGTTCTATTTCCCTTTTCTTCTTCCTTACCGACCAAATGTGATGTTTCCCCAAGACAGGAGCCCCTCACTTTTTCGGGCGGGTTCCCCTTACCCATTCTTACCTGGGGCCCCCCCAATAGAAAATCTCTGCGGGCCCAAATTTGGGTGAGCACCGAAGGGGGTTTTGTCCCTAAAAAGATAAAAAAGGGGGAATGACAAACCCACAAAAGGGAACCGGACCTAATCCCTTGTTTAAAAGCCGTTTTATTTTGGAAACATTTTTGGGGGGGGTTCAGGCTTTGGACATTTTAAATTTGTTTTTTCCTCAACCCTTTCTACAGTGTCACCCACTGCAGAGGAAACCTTAAAAAGGGTTTTTATGCCCATCGGATTAGGGAGGGACGCCCAAGTAGGATGTTTTTGGTCCCCTTATTGGAGTTAGTAAATCACCGTATAAAAGGGGGTTTTCTCCCTGTTAAATTAAGGTGGTGCCCCAACCGGGGATTGATAAAAAAAAAAGGAGCTATTTTTTTCAAAAAATTAAAAAGGGGAAAAAATTTTAGAGGTTAAAAAATAGGTTTTTTAAATAGTGTGAAATGGGCGGTAAAGGGGAAATACAAAATTTTAAATTTTACTTTTAGATTGAGAACTGATAGCGTTTAATTTTTGGCCTAGGGGCAAAATAGAAATATGGGTTTCAAAAAAAGCATTTCTTTGTTTCTCTTGCTAATTCCCCTTTTTTTTGGGAGACTTTTTTTCCCCAAATAGTAAAAATTTAACCGCCTTTGCCCTAACATTAAAAAATACCCCCAATGGCTAGGGGGCTCCGGGTTTTTAAAAACAAAGCTTTGGGGGTTCCCCCCCCCTTTTTTCCTCAAAATTGTAGGTGGGCACACACGGAAAAATAGGAAAACAAAATAGGGACCCCCCTTTTATTAGGTAAAAACCCAATTAGGGAGGTAGGTTTATATGTCCCCATTGAGTAGGAAGGTATACGGGCCCTTCCATTGGTAAGGGGTTTAAAAATAGCCCCCCTTTAAATAATATTTTAAAAAATTAACCAACCCTAAAATTGGGATAGGAATAATGGCCCTTTAAATTTGGGGTAGGTATATAGGCCCCCCTGTATTTTAATTTTTAATAGATGTTTTCCCCTTTAAGGGTGGGAAAGTAGTAATATTCCCTTTAAAAAAATTTTGGGTTGGGTTTATATATGCACCTTAAAAGGGGGTTACCCAAATTTCTTGTAATAATGGGTTATATATGCCCCCTGCAGTCAGGTAGGTAGGTTACCCCTCCCTGTAATTAAATAAGTAGGTACATGCACCCCTCTAGAAAGATAGGTAGGTATATGCCCTTCTTTAGTTAGATAAATAAATATTTTAATGCCCCTTGAAAGGTAGATAGGGGGGTTTCCCTACCCCTCTTAGGTTTGAGTTTTCCTCACCAGATGTTAGAAACGGGCCCATCCAATCCCCCAAAAGGGGCAAAGAAATAAAAACCATAATGTCAATAAAAAATTTAAAAATTTTTAATTAAAAGTTATTTTTAGGGGGGCCAAAAAAAAAAAGGGGAAAGTTATCATTAAAAAAAAAAATTCTGTAAAAAAATAATATAAGCTGATTCAATTTGATGGTCAAATAAAAGGGGGGTTTCCATTCCCAAGGTTTCCCCACAAAAAAAAACATCTCAATAAAGGGTAAAATCAGTGAGCTGTCTTAAAAATTTTCCAAAACAAAAATTTTTTTTGAAAAACTTTAAAAAGGGCTTTGGGTTACAGGTGGAATTTTTTAAACTTTTTGAAGCCCAGTAAGCACTTTTGAGACCATAATCAGTAAGTGGAAAGAAAACATTTTTTTTACCTTTTAAAACCCGAAAAAATTTTCCAGAAGCTCCCTGAAAGATTTGACAGGAAAGTAAAAAGTTTTAATGGGGAACAGTTTAGGGCTAAGAGGAAACAGCCCAAAAACCCCCCCAAAAAACCAAAACCCTACATTGAAGGGGGGGACAGGGGGAACAACAGGGTTTGGGGCGTTTTCCCAGTATGGGGGCCCACTGGGCAAATTAATATAATTGAAGGAAGGAGAATGGAAAAAATTTAACGGGGCCCATACTTTAAATAAAAATTTTGCTCCCCAATTCCCCGGGATGATAAAGGGTTAAAACAGGGAAAACTTTTTCAGCAACACAATCCCTTTTACACACCCAAAGGAAATGCCCCAACTGATTTTTTAGAAAAAGGGAAAAAAAAAGCTGCGGGAAAGGTCCACCAATACCTGAGCTAAACCCAAATGGAAAATTCTAGGGAAAAGGAACTAAAGCTCAGAGTTCATAAAAGGAGGCCTAGGGAACCCTTCAGGTTTTTGAAGAGTGTTTGTGGGGAAGAAGGGGCCAAAAAATCCTACCCAAGCAATGCATGAGATAGTTTCCCCAAATAAAGGGGGGGGTCTTGAAGCTGTTCCCCAAAAAAAGGCTTTTTGTTTGAAGTAAAAAATACATTTCAGTAAATTGTTCAATTTTTTTTTTCCCCCGTGTCTTTTTCTCATTTATTCCCCACTTTAACTGAATTTATGGAAAAAACTTTTGGTTTGAGTTTTTTTTGCTTCGGGTTTCGGGTTGGGGTGGTTAATGAAAATTTGGAGAAAATTTTTCTGTCTTTTAACCACCTTTAAAAAATATTTTATTTTGGGGAAAAATAGTGACATGTTTAATTTACTTAAAATTTCCCTTTGAAAGGGCCCCCTGGGGGAAGCAACATATCCCTCGGAAATATGTTTAGGGGATTTTTTTTCCCTTTACCCAAAGAATACTTTCTGACAGCTAAAACATAGCTTTTAATATTCAATAAATCTTAAAATGCAAGGAAAAATACATATTGAACGGGATAACTAGTTTGGGGGCCAAAATGCCCCAGATTTTTTCACCATAACCTTTAAAAAAATTCATAAATACTCATGTTTTTTATTGTATTAGTGTCAGCGACCTCTTCAATGGTAGTATTCACGATCCCCCCCGGCCCACCCCGGGGGGTAAAAGATGAGGAAAAAAGAAAAAACCCAGTTCAAAACCCCATAAAATAGTCTAACTTTTTTTCTAAAAAAAAACCCAACCGCCCCCC
This sequence comes from Phyllomedusa bahiana, assembly GCA_025379985.1. Classification (NCBI taxonomy): domain Eukaryota; kingdom Metazoa; phylum Chordata; class Amphibia; order Anura; family Hylidae; genus Phyllomedusa; species Phyllomedusa bahiana. Next base: position 59,174 of record JAODAL010004066.1, on the reverse strand, counting down.
CTCCTGTACTAAACAATATCCCTCGGGGGTTCCCCAAAAGGGAAACAGTCATTCAAAAAAGGACTATAGATAATATAAATATATATATAGAGAAGTTTGGTTTCCCTGGCTTCATCAACCGGGATACTAGGGGCGACATTTATGAACTCCCACGTCGGGGGCACCTTTCCCCCGGGTTTTCCCCCGGGAAATCTGCCCCGCCCTCCCATGTGGGGGGCGTGGGGCGCTGCTCCAAGATCCCTCCGAGGGGGTGCCTCATACAGCGGGGAAAATTTCCCTGCGCCTCCCAGTGTGGGGGGCACAGTGGGGGGACATGGGCGCTGTGCGGGACTCGCCTAACAGTTTTCCGATGCGAGACAGGCGGAAACACGAAAACATTAACCCCTTCACCCCTTTGGCCGTATCCATACTCCAGGTGTTTGGGGGTTCACGCACCTGGACGAGGGAAATACCCAAAGGGGGACGCGCGGAACTCAAGGCAAGTATTTTACAGCAAACACCCGCAGCGTCGGCCCCACCCCGGATCCTCCGGGGGGGGGGGCCGGGTTTAAAACCCCTTAATTATCGCGACAGGGGGGTCGCAATAATTAAAGAACGCAGGAGGGACCCCTCCCGTCTCTTCCGCAGCAGCGCACGGATCGGGGATCCGTGCAGCTCCTGCCCCCTACAACACCACAAAGGCAGAAAAACCCTTTCCCGGGGTTGTTTTTGGGAGCACGATCCCCCGGCCGTCCCTGTGGGCATTTCCCGGGCATCGGAGACTTTTACCATAGCAACCATCATACAACAAGCAAGCACTGATCCTTTTGAAGAAGACAAAGACTCGCATTCAAATCCCCTAGGGGAAAAGAAAAAAAAATAACTAAAAAAGTAAAAAAAAGGGAAAAACAGTAAAACACAAACACAAAAAAAAAAATAAAAATACGTACACCCCCCCTTTTCCCCCTTTACAAACCCAATCGCCCCAAAAATGATCAAAAAAAAGAAAAAACCCATATTTGGTATCGCCGCGTGCGAACACCTGCCCTAAAAAATCCATTTTAAATTTAACCCGTAGGGGTGAACGCGTAAAAAAAAAACAAAAAACAATCAAAAAAAGATTATTTTCATAATCCCCGCAGCACATAAAAGGGAATAAAAAGCGATAAAAAAAACCCAAAAAAACGCCAAAGTTGTCCCAAATTTAAAAAAACGCATTCTCCCGCAAAAAAAAAGCCTTATACACTCTGATACAGAAAAATAAAAAATGAATCTAAAGAAGATAAGTGATAAAATTTTTTACCACAAAAACACTTTTTTTTTTTTTTAATGCTTCACTTAAAAAAAAAACTATAAAATGGGTACATAATCGTAGCGACCCCAAAGAGAAAAGCTAACTTATCACGATACCAGGTTAGCCCTTTTAAAAAATAAAAAAAAAAACACTACTAGGATTGCAGTATTTTCTTCACCCGGGCCCCTCCAAAAAAGGTTTTAAAAAAAGCGATCAAAAACCCCTTGTCCCCCCAAAAATGATAAAAATAAAAACGTCAACTCATCCCGAAAAAAAACAATCCCTACACACCCCCACACAAAAAATTAAAAGAAAGGCCTCAGACAGGGCATGAAAAAAACAAAATTTTTCCTTTTGAAAAAAGTGTTTTTATTGTATAAAAGCATAAAACATAAAAAAAATACAAAAGGGGTATGGGTGTAATCGTATTGCCCTGCTGATAAAGACCATGTCTAATACTGTACGGGACCCTAAAAAAATAAAAATAAAAAACACTACCAAAAATGCTGTATTTTTGTTCAAAACATCTCAAAAAAACCTTAATAAAAATGACATAGCATCATATCACCGCATAATTTCCCAAAAAAAAAAAACTTCAACTCATCCCCCCCAAAAAAACAACCCAAACACTCCACACACAACATAAAAAAGTTATGGCTGCAGAATAGGACAACAAAAAAACCAAATTTTTTATAGACGTTTTCTCTTGTAAAAGTAAAAAACAAAAAACTATATATAACCCATATCTTTTGAAATTTGTACCACCCCCATAGAAAGTTACACATCATTTACAGCACGGCGAATGCTTAAAAAAGAAACCAAAAAACAATGACCGAATTGCGTTTTTTTCCCCCCCCTTTTTTATTTCCCAAGCTAAAAAAAAAACAAGGAACACCTGTGCATCTAAAAAAGCACAGTACACCCCTAGATAATCCCCGATGGGGGTTTTGAATCCAAAATGGGGGACTTCTGGGAAAGGTTTCGCCTGTTCGCTACTTTGGGGCTTTTCAAATGCACATGGCCCCCCCCAAAATCCGTTCCAAAAGCCAAATAGCGCTCCCCCCCTATACGCCCTTAGCGCCCCAAAAAGCAGTTTTAAAAACCCACATGTTGGGGGATTGCCGAACTTTGGGAAAAAATTGCTTAAAAAGTTTTAAATTTTTTTTTTTTCCCCGGGTTCCTTTTATATATAAACATTTTAAGCTAAAATTGCAAATTATTGGAAAAAAATGTTTTTTTAATTTTCACCCTTATCTAAAAAAAAATTTTTTTTAAACATGTGGGGCTATATACTCAATGCACCCCGGATAATTCATTAAGGGGTGTATTTTCCAATATGGGTCTATTTTGCGGGGTTTATTAAGTTTTAGCACCCTTGGGGGTCCCAAACCTGAAATGGCCCTAAAAAAAATCTTTTTGAAAAAGAGACCCAGAGATAGTAAGGGGCTTTCCCCTATTCTGGGCTTAGGGGGAGCCAAAAAATGCACAGGCTACATAGGGAAACCTAAAAACGGCAGACCTGGGGGGGGAATTGATATTAAGTTCATTTACCCCATACATTACTTATTCCATAATAATGGATAAATATTTAAAAACTGCAAAAAATGAAAAATTTTTAAATTTAAAACCCCCACTTTGCTTAATTTGGAAAAATCAAAGGGTTTAAACAAAATTCCAAATAGTGTTGTAAATACTTAAGGGGTCTAGTTTCTCAGATGGGGCATTAGGGGGTATCTAACATGCAACCCCCCCAAAACCACGCAGAACTGATTTTCCCTAAAAAAATGTAATAGCAAATTTTCTTTAAAAGGAAATTACACTAAATTTTTAAGCCCCCTAAACGTAAAAAAAAAAAAAAAGAATTTAAAAAATGAACCAACCTATGACATATGGAAAAAGCTAGTTATAAACATTTTGTGGGGAATAATTTTCGTCTTGCACGCAGAAAATTTTGCAACTTTTAAATCGCAAAATTTTTCCCAAAATTTTTTATAAATTTTTAATTTTTCCAAACAACTGATTTCATGGATAAAAAAAAATTCTTACTAACTAAACACAATGTGTCACGAGAAAACAATCTGTGAATCACAAGGCTGGGGAAAAGTGTCAAAAAATTTTTTCTCAATAAAGTGACAATCCAATTTTAAAAAAAGGGGGTGTTCAGGAAGGGCAAAACAGGGCGGGCCTTAAGGGGTTAAAGAGTCCTGGGATATGAAAAAAAAAAATGCCTTTTTAAAAAGGGGGAAAACATTCTCAAAAAAGAGCCAAACCCAAAAAAAAAAAATACTTAAAAAACAAGCGTCCCGCTCTCCCATTGGTCCCAAAAACGGGGGCCCCTTTTAACTTAGCCAATACAAACAGAGGCTCCCCGCATTTCTTTTCCCATAAACTTAGAAATATCCGCCCCCTGATTGGGAAGTGGGCGAGCCCCCCCCCGCTTCAACCAACGCTCTTTTTTTGCCTTTTACGTCTTTTTAACTTCCCGCCTTTGAAAAGATTGGTCAATTCTCCCCCTGGTAGAATGGCCACTGGTCGTCCTATTCTGTTGGCTGGTTATGCTGACCAATCAGAATAGCTAAACAATTTTGAATTTCTGATTTTCCCGCAAATCTCTCTATTGCAATTCCTTTTGAGCGCCGGCTCGGCACAAACGTTTTGTTAGCGATTTTAACTGCTTTATTTTAGAGAAGGTTTCACTCTTTATCTGATAATGAAAAAACACTTAATAAAAAGAGTTTTTTTTTTTCATACCCAGCCGCACGGCCGAGCGCCGAGAATGCATTGCGCCCATCCTCCAAGACAAAAAGGGACAAGTAGCAGCGCTCTGATTGGCCGGGATAGCCAACCCCCCAGCTCACCCAATCACTTTTTTTTTTTTTTTTCTGTATTTTTTTGAACTGTCCCCCCTTTTTGTTTTTTGATTGGTCAAAATTCCCATAGGATATAATGGTCTTTTCCTTTTCTGATTGGTCAATACTCCCCCCATGGGATAATTTGGGCTTTGTCCTCCAAATTTCTTTTGGGCTGGCTTCGCCGACAAATCAAAGGTTTAAAAAACAATTTAAAATTACGTATTTCCCGGGCGTTTTTCCTCTATTGAAATTTCCCTATTACGCCGGCTCCCCGAAAAACGCGTTTTTTCGGAAGAATTGATTTTTTTTTATAGAATGTTTAGTTTTTTTCAAGGATATTTTACAACAATAAAAATTTTTTTTTATTCATACTCCATGCCGCACGGCGCCGAGCGCCGAGATTGCATTGCGCCCACGCTCCATAGACTACAATGGGAGAAGTAGCTCACGCTCTGATTGGCTGCGATAGCCAAGCCCCCGCTAGCTCAGCCAATCAGCTCTTTTCGGCATGTTAACTGTTTTTTGAACTGTCCCGCCTTTAAATTTTTGATTGGTTCAAACTTCTCCATCGGTTATAATGGGCCCCTGTCGCCTCCTTTTCCCTGAATTGGCCGAGATAGCCAAGCCCCCGCTACTCAGCCAATCAGCTTTTTTTCTGCATTTTTACTGTATTTTGAACTGTCCACCTTTGATTCTGATTGGTCAATAGTTCTCCATAGGTTTTAAGGTTCACTGTCGCTCCTTTTCCCTGTTTTAGCCGGTTTTCTCCGACCAATGAGAATACTTTCAGAATTTGAATTACTGTATTTTCCCGGCAATTTCCAATATCCTAATTCCTGATATTGCGCCGTTCTCGGATTTTTGGAAAGTGATTTTTTTTTATAATATTTTTTTTTTTTTTTTTGAGGTTGAGCTCTTTCTGACAATGTTTTCCACCTTTATAAAGGCGATTTTTTTGAAATCATACTCCATGCCGCACGGAGCTGAGCACCGAGATTTCTCTTGCGATCTTCTATGCTTCCTCTCATGTTCCGTTCTTGCTTTACTTCGCCGCCGTCGGAGCATTTAGACCAAAATAAACTAGGTCTGACTGTCGGAGCTGCGGAGCGCTGCATTGCGCCGCGCTTTGGCGAGCCGCCATCGTACATGCCTCTGGGTTTTCGAGCGCGCTGCGTCCCGCCCCGGAACGCCTACACCACGCCCACACCGCGCCCACTGCCCGCCCCTTCATGCGGGGCGCAGCTGAAAGTGGCGAACGCTGCGCCTAACACCGCATCCCTGCGTCCGACAGGGGGAATCGGGCCGGGAGGCGCAGGTTACACCTGAAAACAGGCGAAAAGTTCGTTCATACATGTCGCCCTATATCTATAGCTCCTATTATCTGAAAGACCTATTTCACACCTCACAGTATAGTATATAGAAAGCTGGAAATCTGTCTTTGAAAATCAGCGTTTAATCTTCATCTGAAATTTTCCGATGAGGATTCAACACAAAGTTTCAGTGTCCAAATCTGTCATGTTAATGTTCTCTTACAGTTACAGGTCTTTGGAATGTATGTGTAATTACAGAAGTAAATCACCAGATGGCAGTACAGACTGGATTTCGGCTTCTCTGTGAAACAGTTGCACTAATTTTGTAGTACAAAACATAAAAACACTTTAAATGACTGATGATTGAAGACAGCAAAGTTACAAAAGCGTTTTGGTACGGGATTAATACAGTTTTGCCCAAATTTCATTACAAATGGAAACCTATCTTTATTGTTAAAACACACTGACAATTGAAAGGATCATGTGCAGGTGCAGCAAAGTAAGCAATCAGGTCAGAAGCTAGGAATTCTGTACAATAGCTTTAAGGCCTGGTTCACATCTGCATCGAAAGTTTAGATTAGAACCTCTATTGCAGAGGTGCAACCAAACCTGTTTTATAACTGACACCAATGTTGCCCGACAGACCCCATTGACTACATTGAGGTCCATTGGGTTTCAGCCATGGTGTCCATCATTTTACCAGAGAAACAGAGCAGCACGTTGCACTATTTTTTCCATCATTTGTTACTGAAATCGCCACGGGAGTGCCACACAAGTGTGAAGAGTGCCTAATCTGTGGAGTAGTGGAGATTAATGAATACTTCATTAACTCCTTAACGACTGCCCGCCGACTTTAGACGTCGACTGGTGCGACGTCTTTTGGGGGAAACCTCCGCATTCCGGTGCTATAACCCTTTGATTGCGGTGGTGCGTTACCGCAGCGCAATCAAAGGGTTTCCCTGCTCTGTCGTGTGATCTGAACACCCGGTGACCTGACAGAGCCCGGGGAACGGCTGCAGAGTCTGCAGAGTCTGTGTATCAAGCCAGGGACCAGGGCCCACTGTGTGCTGTCCAGATCACTGCCTGTGTAAAAGTGACACAGATTAGAATGTATTAGCATATATGAATATGCTAATACATTACTAAGTGTAAAAAAAAAAAAAATTGCAAAACAGTTCTCCCTTCAGGGGATTTTTAAAAAAAAGTTAAACAAGCCAGAAAAAGTGTAAAAAAATGAATAAAAAAATTAATAATAAAATAAAAATAAATATTTAATAAAAAATAATTGTACATATATTACACACACAAAAAAACCTACACATGTTAGGTATCCACACGACCATAATAACCTGTAGAATTAATCAAACAAGTTATTAAGTGTTAAATGTGAATGGTGTAAAAAATAAAATAAAAAAAAAACATTTTTTAAAAAAATAAAAAAAATTCTGCAATTATTTATAAGCAAATTTAAACTATTCCCCAATAAAGTACAACTTGTCTCAAATAAAACGAGGCCTCATACAACTGCATAATTGAAAAAATAAAAAAGTTCCAACTGTTGAAACACAAGGAAGCAAAAACGAAAAAAATGTTCTGGTCATTAACTACTTTTCAGGTGTTTGGCTTAAGGGGTTAATCAATAAAGACAGTTCCTACTTACTTTATTTATTCTGGTTGCTGATACTGTATAATGTCTGCAGTGCTGTACATTGGTTGTCCCCAACACAGAAGCAAAATAACCCCTGACATCCAAGGATTTACAGGAGATGTCGTCTCTGATATATTGTTCTCTTCTCTGATGAGTTGTTCTCTGAGTAGTTCTTTTTTAGTTTTTCTTCTCCATCCAAGCCAGACCGCCATGATGACTTATGCAGGTCACAAGTCGTCCCTGCAGAGTTTAACGCACAAACATCAGAATTCTCACTTTATCAGCACTTTCCTACCAATTCCTACCTCTATAGGCCGACTGTAGGCAGGTGAAGTAGCCCCCTGTAGGAAGATAGGTATATATGGCCCCTGTAGGTATATATACAGCCCCTGTAGGTAGGTATATATGCCCCCCATATGCAGGTATATACTAATCTGTATATAGATTCGTATACAGCCCCCTGTAGTTAGGTACACAGCCCCCTGTAGGAAGATATACAGACCCCTGTAGGTATAAAGCTCCCTGTAAGTAGGTATACAGCCCCCTGTAGTTAGGTACACAGAACTCTGTAGGTAGGTACCCAGCCCCTTGTAGGGGCTTAGAAGATCGCATTTCTCCGCCACTAGATGTTCTGCAGCAGCTGAGTTCCAAGCTATGGGTTACCAAGTTGCTGCCTGTCAATAAGAAAGGCCAGCAGTCTGGCAAGGGTAACCAGGAGTTAATTACTCAGGTGGTAATTAGGAGAGTTGCTCAGCTGAAGGTCTGTTAAATAGCCTGGTCTTCAGTATACCAGAGGGGGAGTGTGGCTCACAGTCAGTGGAGGACGCGTGCAGGCCTTGTCCAGGAGAGTATCCTGGGTTCTTCCCCCTAGGCTTGAGAGAAGCCAGGCCAAAGGACTATATTGTACAGTGTGAGTACATGTTTGTGGGGCTGGGTAGTAGACCCAGACCACTGCTAGAGAGGGACTCTCTGTACGTTTAGTTAGTGGCTGGACGGCCTAGGATTTTATTTTTCAGTATATGTTTCCTGTGTTGGAGAATAAAGCTGGCGGAAGCCAGGTTTAATGAGAAACCTGTGTCAACCTGCTGTTCCGTTTACCAAAGCGGCGATCCCAGAGCGAGAGTGTCCCCCAGGCCGGGCCAAGATGGCGGACGAACACGAGTGAACGCTTACAGTAGGTACACAGCTCCTTGTAGGTAGGTACACAGCCCCCTGTTGGTATACAGCCTCCTGTAGTTAGGTACACAGCCCCTGTGTTTTATAAACACCCCTGTAGGAAGTTATATGTCCCCCTGTAGGTAGGTACACACCCCCTGTAGTTAGCTACACAGCCTCCTGTAGGCATATAGCCCCCTGTAGGTAGGTATACATCCCCTTGTAGGTAGGTACACAGCTAACTGTAGGTATATAGCCCCTCTGTAGATAGGTGTACACAGCCCCCTGTAGGTATATAGCCCCCTGAGGTAGGTATTTAGCCCCTTTTAGATAGGTACACAGCCCCCTGTAGGTAGGTACACATCCCCTTGTAGGTAGGTACACAGAACCCCATAGATATGTAGCCCCATGTAGGTAGGTACAAAGCCCCCTGTATGTATCTAGTCCATCTATAGCTAGGTACACAGCCCCCTGGAGGTAGGCACACAACCCCCTGTAGGTAGGTTCACAGCCCCTTGTAGGTAGGTACAATACACAGCCCACTGTAGGTATGTAGCCCCCTTTAGGTAGGTACACAGCCCTCTGTAGTTAGGTACACAGGCCCCTGTATGTATATAGCCCGCTGTAGCTAGATGTGACCCCTCTGACTTAGAAAAAATAAATGAAACCGCTACTCACCACTCCAGGAGGCAGTTTCTGGCGTGAGCGGTGTGACGTCATCATGTCTCCTGCACCGGAACGTTGATTCTGGCTTCTCCTCGGCCTGCAGCCTATGAGCTTGTGGCCAAGGAGACACAGTAGCACAGTAGTCGTAATCTCACCTCCTGCACCTCTGAAAGATGCGGAGGTTCCGGGCCTTCATATAGATGCGCCACCTGGACCTGCTGTAGGGGCCAACTTATGCCACTGGGCAGGGTAGGCGGGTGCCCAGGAGGCAAATCTCAATGTAATTTTGTCAATACTTATGTAAATCTATAACCTTTAGTTCTTATAGTATGGGCAAATGTTATAGTATCAAAGATTACAGTAATTGTCATTCAAGATACATTGTATATACGATTATGTGTACCGACTATAGTTTAGAATTCATTGGATGTACAACACGGCCCCTAAATCAAAGAATAAGAGAGCACTTGTATGATATCACTCTTAATAGTCTACGTGCTGTCTCTGGAGCATCTCGATAGAGTAGAGAGTTTCAAAGTTATTGCAATAGAAAAGGTTCACAGATCAAAAAGGGAAGGTGATTGGAGGAAAGCCCTGATCAATAGGGAAGCACTTTGGATACTCTTCATAGATACTAGATTCCCCAAAGGGCTTAATTATAAATCGGACTTTCTATATATTTTTTAAACATATTTATTCTTTTTGTATAATTATGACCTATTACAAACTTTATTTATATGTATGATATAAAGTCCGCAGTTGTATTTGGGATATTATTATGGTTGACCAGTGGAATTGAGTATTTCCGGTTTTCTCATGATCTATTTTGTTTGTATGTCTTTTAAATACATGGGGCAATCAGACAATTCACATCAGTCTCTGTCTCAAATGGACCTCACAATCTAATTTTCCAGTTTTACTTACAAATATTAGAGCCAATTTCATAGGAAGTCAATTAACCTGTCATTACCACATACCCACAGCAATTAATTATCATGCATGTGGATGAGTAGCAGAAAAAAATGTTTGTGTCTTTTTCAATTTATAGGGTGGAATCTGTGTTGAATGTACAGCAAAATCTGCAAATGTTTTATGCAGATATTGCTGCAAAATCACCATGGATTCTCAGCAGATTCTTAACGAGATCCACAGTGTTTTCACCATGCACATTATAAAGGGGATGTCTCACTATAGACACTGATGGTATTTTGATAGGATATGCCATCAATGTCCAATAGTTGTAGGACATTGTAGGAGAACTGAAGCAGCAGGAGAGCAGGAGGTAGACACAAAAGGTCCATAAAGATATTAGCCCCTTATTGAGCACTGTACATACAGTGATTGAGAAGACAGAGATAGCAATAAACCACGCCTGCCTTCTTCCTGGAGAGACAGCTGCACAGTTAGTGTGCAGCTGCTATCTCTGCATGGCCGTTTTAAAATAACTGTGCACAATTAGATGCTAACCACCCAGACTTATGAAGTAAGGTATCAATAGATATCAATAGGGGCTTGGGCTGCGCCACCCACCACTTAAGGTGAGTGGCACACCAGGAAGCTGCCCAAACAGAAAAACGGCCCTGGTAAGAAAAATAAATTCCTGTGTTGCTGATAAGACACAGCAGGTAGTGACGTCAAAATCCCAGCTATGGCTAGAGCATAGAGAGGTTGTTGGCAGCCGAAGAAACTTTCTGTAAACAAGCAGGAGATAGGAACTGTTCTAACTCTAAAATGAAGCAAAATCAGAACAGCAGTGTATTTATTTATCTTTGCCCTGTTTAAAACTGGTGAAGTTCTCTCTCACATGGACAGCATTACTCAAAGGACATCCTCCAGCAAACTGGAGTGGTGAGTCAATAAAAGCAGACTCTGTACCCTTTTCTACATCTGTGCCTTGTCTGATAATCACCGACATAGTTATGGAAGGCACAGGCTGCTTTTATGACTACATCCACTGTGTCCTCCTTTACCTGCAATGCCTCTGTGAAAACCCTCCACTTGTCACGATTCCAATGACGAATTTGTATGCACAGCTTAATCTGGCATTACAAACCTGCCTACCTTTGAGGGTATGGCCACAAAATTTAAAAAAAACTTTCACCCACCAGAATAATAATTTCTATGAAGCCATAGCTTTAGTTCCTTCCATAGATTTTCTATTGGATTCAGGTCAGGTCAGGTGATTGGCTGGGTCTTGATACATTTGTCATTCATCCTTCCTTTAATCATATGAAGTTTGTCAGTGCTATATGCTTAAAAACAGCCCAACACCATGATGTTCCCACCTCCAAACTTTACTATTGGTATGGTGGTTTTGGGGTGATTTGCAGTGCCTTTTGGCCACCAAACATGGTGTGTATTATGGCGTCCAGGGAGTTCATCTTTTTCTCATCTGACGAGAATATATCCTTCCAAAAGTTCAGACTTGTTGTTCAGCAAAATTTAAACATGCTTGAACATGCTTTTTGTTCAGCATGGTGAGCGTGCATACAGGCCAGTAGGTTGAGTGCATTACTTATTGTTTTCCTTGAAACAATTGTACCTGCTGATTCCAGGTCTTTCTTGGGCAACTGATAATTCTTTTCATTCCCCTGCTTGAAATCTTGCGGGGAGCACCTGGTCGTGGTAGTTTTTTGGTAAAATGATGTTCTTTCCACTTCCGCCCCAATAGTGCTCACTGGAACCTTCAGTTGTTTAGAAATTCTTCTGTAATCAATGCCGTCAGTATGTTTTGCAACAATAAGATTGTGAAGGTCATAAGACAGCTCAC
>JAODAL010004066.1:0-42500 GCA_025379985.1 Phyllomedusa bahiana | reverse complement strand
GTCTGTCCAAATTGACTTAACCAACTGTTCCCTTCTCTATTTCTGGTGTCCTGTTCCCTCTCTTCTTTTTTAACCACATAGGCCCCGTTCACACGGCTTATTCTGCCGCGGATTGGCGCCGTACAGCGCGCCGGCTTTGGGCTTCAGTCAGGCGCCAATCCGCGGCAGCAATTACGGTAATCCACTGCTCTCATAGAGAACAGTGGATTCCGTCGCTCCTCCCGCTCGGCGAATCCGCCGCTGGGGGAGAAAGTGACATGCACATTATTTACGGCTCGGACGCGCCGTTAACAATGCATTGTCTATGGGGCCGGGAGCGGCGCCCCCGCCGCTCTCCGGCTCCGCCCCGCCCCGCCCCTTATTCACGGCGGATTTGTGCGCCTCAATACGGCGCACAAATCCGTCGGGAATAAGCCGTGTGAACGCGGCCATACTGTTAAATGTTCGGGAATGTTGGAGAATGTTCTATTGTCATTAAGTGAGTAAGGAGAGAACCCACTCGCTGAGTCCAATCCATATGTGACGGGTGCCAGCTGAGCACCATTCTTTCCCTTAATCTCCCTAATGAAGGCTTCCAAAGCTGCCATATTGCTATTCCTATTAGTTCCTGCCAAAGGCAGGAAGTAATTTGTACGCCATCTTTGTGCACAAATCTGCATTATGTATACATTGCAGAACGGTGTACATGCGATCGCGCCCCCTTGTGGTCAGGGACTACATGTACAAGTGAAAAAAAAGTTTTCAAAGTTAAAAAAAAATAACATTCAAATCACCCCCTTTTGTTATTTTACAAGTAAAAAAAAACATTAAAAAGTTATACATAATTGGTAGCACCACATCCATTGCCCTATACTATGAGGCTGAGTCATAGTGAACTAGAAAGGGAAAATCTCTCCTTGGGGAGATTTATATAGGTGTGTGGAGATTCGAAATTGCCTTTTGCACTCCACGAAGTATCTGCATATGACCAGCATTATGGGAAAGGAGCTGAGAAGCTCAAGCGTCCTCTATTGGATGTTACAAATCCTCAATTTGCTTTTGACCCACTGAGTCTTTATGTGAGGGGCAAAACCCTGAAATGTCTGTATGCAGATGAGTGATGCTGGCTTGGATAATATCCCTTTTGCTTACTAAAGACTCGGTGGGTCAAAAGCAAATTGAGGATTTGTTACATCCAATAGAGGGCGCTTGAGCTTCTCAGCTCCTTTCTCATGATGCCTTGTGATAGGCAGATGCTTTGTGGAGTGCAAAAGGCAATTTCGAATCTCCACACACCTATATGGCGCTCTCCCCAAGGAGAGATGTTCCCTTTCTGAGCCACTCATTGCCTTCCACCCAGCCAAGCCAGCATCGCTCTGCTCTGTACTGACAAGGGGCAAACACCCCGAAACAGCTGTATGCAGATGAGTGATGCTGGCTTGGCTAATATCCCATTTGCTTTCTAAAGACTTGGTGGGTCAAAAGCAAATTGAGGATTTGCTACATCTAATAGAGGGCGCTTGAGCTTCTCAGCTCCTTTCCCATAATGCCTTGTCATAGCGAACTAGTGTGTCATAAGTTTTTTTTCTGTTCCAGTTCTGGGTGAAACAAATCTGTCCACTTATACGATATTTGTTATATATGCAGTTTAAAAAGAGTTTTCATATATAGACATATATGTTAATAGAAAAATACAACAGCTTATAAAAGTTGACTGCAGCTGTTAGAGGGGCTCTGTATACAAGTAAGTGCATTTTTCTTTCTACTAGCCAAACTACCATAAATACAGTATGTACCATATTTGTGAAGATCTGTAAGCAGAATAGTGTTAAATTATTATAACAAATATAATAAAAAGCAGACCAAATGATAGAAACAATATATAGCTGGACATAACTGTGGTAAGCAGAGGGAAACCATCCATTAGGATGGCTGGCTCTATTCAAAAAGAAAATGGTACAAAACTGGAACACACTGTTTAATGGAGTGAAAAGGACCTATACAATTCCCAAGATTGGCAAAAACTGTGAATGAATACTCCAAGTCTTTGGCATGGTTTTGTCATGATTGCATTACGGCTTTTTCTCCTTAGAACTATTTCTATGGAAAACCAAGTAACACATAAAAACCCATGATCACAGATTGAAAAAAAAACTCAGCATGCGCTGAAAATCCCATTCACTAGCTGGTTGCTTTGGAGACTTACTGTACCACAGTGCCAAAAAACGCTACAAAGAAAGCAAAAAGAGTGCAGAAGAGCCTTTATGTCACAAGTTACTTTTTATTACAAGATTAAACAGATATACTTGTAAATTTACATATAAGATGTTCTATTTAAGACATTAGCACTTTCCTTGTTGGTGTTACGGCCATTATAATTATATATTCTGTATCACGCTCTTTATTTATTTACTTAATAAATGTGAAGCCTTTTGAAAGCTAAGTGTTATATATAACATTGATATTTTTATAGTTTACTTTAATTAACGTGCCCATGGAGCAATTAAACTGAAGAACATCTGCTGGGGTCTACCGTTACTTTGTGAACAGATGTTTTATATGGTGAAACCTCTGACATGTAATGTGGTGCAGAGACTGTTGAGAAACCGAAGTGTTTTCTTAATTTGTGCATTTTATGGATAATGTGTTAGAGAAAAAAACAGCAGTACAGTCAATAGGCAGAGTGAAGAACCACGGCAAAAAGTAACTCTTGCTTAATAGACATAGCTTGCCATGTATTATATTGCCATCTACAAGCCCTACAAACAACCTCTTTAAAGTCTTCACAAATGAATGGTGATTTAAACACATAGTAACATAATAGATAAGGTTGGTAAAAGACATAAATTGTCATGATCTTGCCCGACAGACCCCCAGCTTCGAGTTCTGGTCGCCGGCCACGGCCGTTGTGACGAAAACCATGGTTTTTAACGTAATACTTTGTATTCTTAGTTACCAGTGTGAACTGAGTCCTTCCTTCCCTGTGTGTTAATTGATTCCTGGCCAACGCCCGTGGCCAGGAATCCTCCAGCAACCTTTTAGTTAAACTGTGTTCCTCTTTGATTGACAGCTTTGTGTCCCTATCCGGTTTTGTGTTCTTTCCACCAATCACCTCTGTTCTGTGTTCACCGGTTCCCTATTTAAGGATTCCCTTACCTGTCCCCTGTGCTTGTTATATTGGGTCCTTCCTATACCTTTAGCTTGCTTTTCTCTTGTTGGATTTTCTGGTTACCTGACTTTGCTTGGCTTTGGACTATTCTTCTCCTCCTGATTTTGTACTGCATTGCCCGACAGTTATCGACTTGGCTCGTCTTACGTTTTTCTCTTCAGTCTTCCGATTTGGTACTGCACTTCCCGCTTGTTGCCAACCTTGCTTGCCTGACGTTCCCTTTTTGTGTTTTGTATTTGTTTGTCTGTGTCTTGTGTTTCCACGTATTCAGTACAGTGTTCAGTCTTCTGGTTGGGGCCGACCTTTTAAGGAGTTGGGTACCCCCAAAAGGCAGGGACAGGGGTTGCGACCAGCGTCAGGGTCTCACTCTGTCTGTGTCTTCTCACGTGTCCCTGACCGGTCCCTTACATAAATCCATCAAGTTCAACCTATAAGCCTATAGTGTTGATCCAGAGGAAGACAAAAAACCTCTATAAGCCAGATGCAAATTGTCCCATATGAGAGGTAAAATTCTTACCCAATTCCAAATATAGCGATCAGAATAATCCCTGGCTCAACGTCCTGTCTCCAAAATCCATAAACCATTACCTGTAATTTTATATTTTTCAAGAAAGTCATCTAAGCCCCTTTTGACCTTGCTCAATAAATCACAGAGAAAAATACACATAATGTACTAATGTCACAGAAACAAAACATGTTCCCTAATTCTGAATGACTGTTACCCACCCAGTAAAACAGCTGTATGCAGATGAGCTAAACTGGCTTGGCCTGAATCCTTTTCACTTTGCAAGGCTCAGTGAGTGAAATGTGACTTGAGGATTGTTACATCCAATAGATGGTGCTGGAGAGTTCAGCTCTCTTCCCATAAGCCTTTCAAATATTCAAATAACCAGTGGAGTGTAAAATCTCCACATGCCGACAAGGTGCCTCTCCCCAATGAGATACGTTGCCTCTTCTGAGCCCGAATCAACACCTATCACCTAGCCAGCCAGTCTTTCTGTTGGTTAGTGCCCTCACCTTTCCCCAGTGTTAAAAAAAAAATAAAAAAGTGTTGCCCCTCATCAGTGCAGAGCACACTGATGAGGGGCAACACCCTGAAACACTGGAGAAAGGTGAGGGCACTAACCGACAAAAAGACATCATGTGGCTTAGCATGCAGGGTGCCCTGCTAGTCAGGGAAGTACATAAGAGGAGAGTACTGGTGAGATCTGAGCTGTGCCCTAGAGACCGCTGTGGCAGTACTGAGACCATCCACCATCTGTTCTGGTACTGTCAATATGCACAGGATGTCCTCACACAGCTCAGACCAAGAATAACAGGACAGTTATCGCATTCCTGACATGGGCTATGGTGATCGCTGGGGTTGGCTTTGTTTATACAGATAAGAAGTCTGGTGGTTATTTTTGTTGTTTTTGAAGGAAACGCTGTATGTGTATAAAAGGGAAGAGTGGGACATTTCCACTACTGTTTGTATTATTCTTAACAGATTATATTTGTTTTACCTTAAGGATGTGTGCAAATTTTGTGCTGATGATGCAAAGGGATGTGGAAATTCCAAAAGTGGAAGCATCAGGTTCTTTCTGCACTTATATCATTGTATGTGTATGGTTAGTGCCATTACTTGCATTGATGTTGCTTTTATTTTGCATTTACAGTGAAAAGTTTGTAATTTTGATTATATGTAAATAAAATTATTTTATAAAAAAAAAAGAAGCTGTATGTAGATGAGCGAAACTGGCTTGACGTGAATCACTTTCAATTTGCAAGACTCAGTGAGTCAAATGTGAATTGAGCGTTTGTTTCTTGTATACCTCTCTAGATTACTCTAGACAAAAAATTTACTTTAAGAGACTTTATGATAAAGTTGATGATTTCTCAAAACTCCTGACCTTTCCTCACCCCCGCCCCCTTATATCCTCCTTCTCTGTTTCTATTTCCCTGTTGGGATTGTATGTTAAAATTGAAATGTTAATAAAAACATTTTGGGGAAAAAATGTGTATTGAGGATTACTATATCCAGTAGATGGTGCTGGAGAAGTCAACTCTCTTCCCATAAGCTTTTGAAATGTTGACCCATCCTATAATTTCAACTCTTCTGTATCTCATCGGTTTCGACTAGTGTTGCGCTTTAGATCTGGGTTGGTTTGGCCTGACTCGAATTTTGTCGTGATTGCAAGAAATTGTACAAACAATCACCAGCTTTTTTCCAGACAGGATAAAAGAAGGGTATCCAGTCAATGAATGATACACTTTCTTTAGGCTAGTGTCGATTGTATGATTTTGTTATGGATGCTGGTAAAATTTGGTTTGGGCCGAATTAACCTGACATGTAACATTATTCTTGACTGTAGTTTTGACAGTCTATTCATGAAAAAAGAAGACCACAATGAACAGTGCTCAAACCTCTGTTCATACGAGTTGCCCCCTACACAGATTAAAGGGGATTTGCCGAGACAAAGATTCTTACCCCTCTCATCTTAGCCCAGGCAGAATGTCAACAAATCACGCTGAGTCATGAAGCTGCAGGGGAGAGAGGGTGGGGGCCAGTGAGGAGTGAGGAATCCAAGGGAGTGTCTCAAAACTTAAGTGAAATAATAAACAGTGCAGCAGTGGATTCTAAATACAGCAGACACAGGCTCATACACTGCACTGTCAGGAGAAGCCTTATCTGCTAAGATGTTATGTAAACAAATCATGGAGCTGAAAGAGAGAGAGACGCACACAGCCAGGGCACAGAGCTGTGCATAAGGGATCCTGTGACATGTTCACTGAAATAAAAAAAACTATAACTTGTGGCTTCTGTGTACAAAAGACAACAGCTTTTCTACACAGCAGCTTGAAAGCTACTTCATGTTCTCTGTCATCAGATAAAGCAGGGATCTAATCACTCTACAACTAGTTTATTCTGTATACAAAAGAAAACATATTGCTACCCGGTGCCTTAAAAACTTCTGCAGCTCAGTCTCATCAGATAAGAAGCTCTCTCTGCGCAAGCCCATCCAGCTCTTGTCAGGCCGTATCTAATAGACGCTTTGAAGTAACCAAGGGCATGTAAGGAAGGCTGTAGCTCTCTCAGACTGCAATTTTTGTAATCACATATATTTAGAAAAGTGATTAAAAACCCATTTTGGAGGATCCCACGTCAACATTACATCGTGGCAAAACCCCTTTAATGCATTTTGCTAATAAAATTCAATGCTGCGTCTATGGCTGAAAACTATTGGGCCTTCTAAAGTCCACTTTAAAATAAGTTGATTTGTTACTTTAGGTGAAATAAAATCTTCTTTTACAAGCACATGTATAGAAATCTGACTCTTATGGATGTTTTAATGACTAATTGTAGGTTACTGAGTTTACTTACATGTCTCCTACCATTTCGCTGCAGACATAAGAAGAGAAAGTTGCTTGCCCTTATGATGCTTTTTGTGCTCTGCCCACCAATAGCCTGCCATGCTAATCAGGGCATACGGCTGTCACGAATCCCCTTGAACAAGATGATTTAATTTAATCAGCATGTTAGGCTCAGATAGCGAAAGATAGGTTACCACTTCTTGCATCCAGACAATAGCTTTAAATCCACATGAAGCCTAATTTCTTTACACAAAGAAAGTTTTCCTAGTTTTCTACACTGAGGCCAAGAAACCACAGCTGAGCACCGAGGCAAACTTGTTTTCCCAGCCATCAATTGCTGCACACGTATATTGGGCATGCTAATCACAATGTTTAAAAGGTCACAGAACTCGGCAGCACCAGGGAACACTGGGGCTTTCCTTGATAAGCACTCAATTATTTCCTACTCAGATTGGTGGTGCTTTGAATTACCCTAATGGAGCATTAAGTGAACACAACAAGAATCTCAGTAGATAGACTGTGATATGTTGCTGATTGTTACTTCAGCTGATTGGTACTTTCTAAATCCAATCACTCTGTGTTTAGAGAACTTGAAAAGTCAAAGTCACATGTTAATTCACTAAAGTGTTTATTCTGTGCCTAATGTCACTTTCTGAAAATCATGTCTTTGTTTGACTTTCGAGAAAAAAAATCAATCCCCATTCTTTTTCCGTTAATTGTCAATGCATTCCTTGCAAATAGCAATGTAATTGGCTCATTATTTTATATTTTTGACTCTTGACATAATCTCCAGGCGGTATAAATTATTCCCCAGCCTACCGTCATCAGGAATAGGATCCATGCTATGCGGGCTGCATGCCCACTCTTGTCTGATTTGCATATTGTTTTTATTTTTTTTAAATGAAACTGTGTATGGTGTTTGTTTCACATATTACACACAAACAACACGGCTAACTAAAGTGTTAATACACAGTTCTCATGCCAGCAGTTACTCGTAAATACACTGAAAGGCATTGTGTTGACAGTATGTATGTTTTATGGACAAGACGTGCCAACAGTGCCATTCTACATTGACATGGCAACCTGTGCAAAAATTAAATTCCGGCTGACTCTGCAACAAATAACATTCCTGTCAACACAGATTATGCAAAAATTATACATTTCATCTTTCAACGATTGCAAATGACATCAGGACAATAAAAGGACAATAGAAAGGTTAATATTAATTGTGATGTATTCCTACAACATGACCTGTACAGCAACATTCATTGTAATGGTGAACCTGTTTGACCATTCTTTAGTATTCCATATATTAGATTGATTGTAGAAAACATCTGTACATATATTATGAGGACTGCCATATAACCTTTGACATCTGCCCTTTCATAGGCAATTTTCTTAAGAAGATAAATGTGGTTACAAATGTTTAGTTGTTCCTCAGTCTTCTTTTCTCTGGCTTCATAGGAAGCCGAAACACAAGTACATTTGGTTTAAAAGAGGTTTTTTTTCCAATAAAATATAATAACTGTATAAAAAAATATACAACCCCAATTACAAAAAGTTGGGAAGCTGTGTAAAATGTAAAGAAAAGAAGAATGCAATGAATTGAAAATCATTTTTAGGCACAGTTTTTCAGAGATTGGTGAACCTCGGACCTTCTTTGCTTCTGAGAGACTTTGCCTCTCTAACAAGCTCTTTTTATACACAGTCATGTGCCTGATCCTCCAGCTGCTTTCCATTAGTAACATGTGTTGCTGCCTTTTAATTTTAAATTATTATTTTTTTTTTAATTAAATGATAAAAATGTGTTCTGTGTTGTGTTGTGAAAAAAATATATAAGAGAGTTCCAAATCTTTGCATTCTTGTTTCCTTTACATTTTACACAGTGTGTCAATTTAGAATTGAGGTTGTACAAGTTTCTAGCATTTTTAGTATTTGTAATTTGAGTTAAAATTCCTCATTATTGCCAAAATATTTGTTTGCTGCCAAAAACAGTTTTAGACAAAGCAAGGCCATGGGCAAAATAAAAAGTGGGGCCACAAGTTCTGAAATATTGTTCTAACAACACTGTTATGGCCTGCTAACGTAGAACTGCAGGCTTCTGACACTTTCAAGGGCACTACTAATGTCTTAAAAGGTCAGGGGCTGTGCTGTTTTAATGCATGAAAAATGGCAGAAATTTGAACATTAATCACTCAAAAACAATACCACAAGGCCATACTTACAGCTCAATGGCTGGACTACAGACTGAATCCCAGAAGGAGGCAACACAAGCCCCTGTGCTACATGGGAAAGATATAACAGGTTCAGATAATTAATAAGCAGAAGCTCACAAACCCATCCACTGAGGGAGCAACTGAATGATAAAAAACTGCACCTTAAGTAGGTACCAATTCACACCAGTATGCAAAAAGCTACAATATAATACATGGGGAGACTGCACAAATGCAAAAATACCAATAAGACAACCACTCACATGCCTTCCATTTATGAGGGGGTGGTTCCTGACATTATAATTGCATATAGATAATATCGTTATAATTTGCGTACCGGTGTGAATTGGTACCTACTTAAAAGGTGCAGTTTTTTTTTATCATTCAGCTGCTCCCCCAGTTGATGGGTGTGTGAGCTTCTGCTCATTAATTATCTGCACCTGTTATATCTTTCCCATGTAGCACAGGGGCTTGTGTTGCCTTCTACTGGGATTCAGTCTATAGTCCAGCAATTGAGCTGTAAGCATGGCCTTGCGTTTTTTTTTTGTATGCATGGACACTCTGAGTGATTGGGGGCTCCACAAGCATAGGGACCTCATGCTTATATATGCACATAAAATAATTTAACACTAATTTTCCAATAACCTACCTCAACATTCAAATCTTCTGCTAAATTGTAGGAGAGGAAGAAAATGAATGTATGCACTGTGTCTCCAAATACAGTGGTCCATTAAGTTACAATACTATATTTTTAATATACAATGCTCTTTCCTGGGACACTGTGTCTTGAAACCACATAACATACAATTTCACAGACACTGCTGATCTGCGACTCATGTAATTGATGGAAGATCAAACCAATTATCATGAACATTTCACTTGTTAAACACCTGCATTAGTTAAGTGCATTAAGTGATTTTTGGTCTAGCAGCGCCTCTCTACAGTACAGTGCGGTACTACAGTGGGTACGAAAAGTAATATTCAGACTCTTTTACATTTTTCACTCTTTTTTTTTTTATTACAGCCATTTGGTAAGATCCAAAAAGTTCATTTTTTTTGCTGATTAATGTACACTCTGCACCCCATCTTGAAAGAAAAAAAAACAGAAATGTAGATTTTGCAAGTTTATTAAACAAGAAAATCTGAAATATCACATGGTCTTAAGTATTCAGCCCCTTTGCTCAGTATTGAGGTGAAACTCCTTTAGAGCTAGTACAGCCTTGAGTCTTTTTCACACCTGGATTTGAGGATCCTCTGCCATTCTTCCTTGCAGATCCTCTCCAGTACCCTCAGGTTGGATGGTGAACATTGGTGGGCAGCCATTTTCAAGTCTCTCCAGAGATGCTCAATTGGGTTCAGGTCAGGGTTCTGTCTGGGCCAGTCAAGAATGGGCACAGAGTTGTTCTGAAGCCACTGCTTTGTTATTTTAGCTGTGTGCTTAGGGTCATTGTCTTGTTGGAAGAAGAACCTTCGGCCCAGTCTGAGGTCCAGAGCGTCTGGAAGAGATTTTTATCCAGGATATCTCTGTACTTGGCCGCATTCGTCTTTCCTTCAATTACAACCAGCCGTCCTGTCCCTGCAGCTGAAAAACACCCCCATAGCATGATGTTGCCACCACCATGTTTCACTGTTGGGATTGTATTGGGCAGGTGATGAGCAGGGCCTGTTTTTTTCCACACATACCACTTAGAATTAGCACCAAAAAGTTCAATCTTCATCTCATCAGATCAGAGAATCTTATTTCTCATAGTCTGGGATCCTTCATGTGTTTTTTTTGCAAACTGTATGCAGCTTTCATATGTCGCACTGAGGAGAGGCTTCCGTTGGCACACTCTGCCATAAAGCCCCGACTGGTGGAGGGCTGCAGTGATAGTTGACTTTGTGGAACTTTCTCCCATCTCTCTACTGCACCTCTTGAGCTCAGCCACAGTGATCTTGGGGTTCTTCTTTACCTTTCTCACCAAGGCTCTTCTCCCACGATTGCTTAGTTTGGCTGGATGGTCAGGTCGAGGAAGAGTTGTGGTCGTTCCAAACTTCTTCCATTTAATTATTATGGATGCCACTGTGCTCTTAGGAACCTTGAGTGCTGCAGAAATTATTTTGTAACCTTGGCCAGATCTCTGCCTTGCTACAAATCTGTCTCTGAGCTCCGTGGGCAGTTCCTTAGGCCTCATGATTCTCATGTGCTCTGACATGCACTGTGAGCTGTGGTGTCTTATATAGACATGGGTGTGCCTTTCCTAATCAAGTCCAATCAGTTTAATTAAACACAGTTGGACTGCAAAGAAGGAGTAGAACTATCTCAAGGAGGATCAGAAGAAAATGGACATCATGTGAGTTAAATATGAGTATCACAACAAAGAGACTGAATACTTATGACCATGTGATATTTCAGTTTTTCTTGTTTAATAAATTTGCAAAAAATATCAACATTTCTGTTTTTTTTCTTTCAAGATGGGGTGTAGAGTGCACATTAAAGAGCAAAAAAATAACTTTTTTGATCTTACCAAATGGCTGCAATGAAACAAAGAGTGAATACTTAAGAGTCTGAATACTTTCCGTACCCACTGTACATGTCCTGTAGTGCTCTATACATGTGCCAGGATAAGTGGCAACTTTGGGCACAAAGTGAGAGCCTCATATTCTTTTTTCTGATACATTGTGTATTAAGTACATTACCCAAAGAAGATTCTATGCTCATAACAGTGATTTCCAGCTTCCAGCAGCTTTTTCTGTCTGCTACATGGAAGGACTTGCGTTATCTGTATTAGTTATCTGCTTCATTTTCTATAATCCTTATTTTGCATTATGTTGGGAAACATTTTAGGAGTAAAGTTATGGTTCCAACATACAATGTTTGTCCCAGAACCTATTAATCACTGCTGTTGCTATGGTCCTAACACATCTGGGCCATGGGACCTCTGTGTTAAATTTTACTCAGTAGTATTGGGTTTACACAGCACTTTTCAGGGTGCATGAACTGCAGCATGTATTTTTATAGATAAATAGAATGTTCCTGTCACTAATTTTATTTTTTTCTACATACAGTCCAGCACTTCAGCAGTACACTGTACAATGAGAATTGTCACTGTCAAATTCGCCCCTTCTCAAAACCACACATTTATATATGATAGTGTAATACCTCTAAATAATACAGTCACCAAACACATACCTATACATGTAGCAAATATACCACATGTATTATCGTCATACTGTTACTAAAACAAATCCCACAATACCAAGACAATGTATCCCAATGATACCACTACCTAAGGACCAAATAATACTGCCAGACCAAGACCACATGCGAGCAACAAATAATGACTACTAGTTGTACACAGACGCTCTGCCAACATATAAGTGATTACAGTGCAGTTACAGCCAGTAACATCTCAGGAACCTCACTTTTCCAGCAGTTTCTTATCTATTCCCTCCCTCTGTACAAACTCCCCATAGGGTAGTAGGTGGGACCGGGAGCCATAGGGTGATAGGTGGAGGTGGACGTTATGGGATGATAGGTGGGGGCTGTAATTTGTGTTGTGATAACACAATGGTTGCAGTGAGGGGCACTAGGTGAGGGCTACAGGCAGCAGTTTACAGGCACAATCGCCTGAGGAAGACAGAGGACCAGGTTGTGCTGTGGCTGTGGCCTTTACCCCTATGATCATATTGTTGGGGCCTAAACTCTGTCCCCTGCACCCCCCAGAAGATCATCTACAGCCATGATCTTCAAGGGGTGCAGGGAATAGAGTTTAATACTGTCATGTAGGTAGATACATAGGTCCATTCTGAGGTAGCTTGGTATATTTGGTCCCCTTCTTAGGTATACATGTCCCCTTCTTAGGTAGACAGGCATATTGGTTCCCTCCTTAGGGAGTTATAAAGCTACCCTTCTTTGGTAAGTAGAAATATAGAACAATAACAAATGTGCCCAAAAAGAGGTGCTTATCACTCCCTATGTTTGTAATGATTCCCTCAGCACTTGCTTATGAAAGTGCCCAGACTAGCCGATAAAATTATCCAAAATATGATAAAACAATCTTGGCAGTCCATCCTTAAAAGTTCATGAACTTTATTGAAGCCTTTAAAAAGTCATAAAACAATAAATGCACGCTGACGCATTTCAGACCGTGGTCTGGTCCCTGGTCATAGCAACTCCTCCCCTTAAATAGCAAAGTAAGATTTTACCCTATAGGCATCAAAATGTCCATACTTTACATTGGAACTAAACGCTGTATAACATACTCCAACACCATAGATGATTTCAACATATTTAGACTCTCTGCTTGGCTTGTGCACTTGCTTCATTGCATAAAAAGGAAAATATTCGAAGTTGTGTTGCTGACTATTGATAAAATGTTTCGCTGCACCTGAAACATTTGTTTCTTTGTGGTTCATATCAAAAATGTGTTTAGCGATTCTTATTTTTCTTTTAATTGTTAATGTTTGTTTCCGCAAATGCACAAACGCTGCATCAATTTCCTGTCCATATATAAAATCTCTTTGCGTCAGCCAACTTTTTTGGTCATTAATGTGGCTATTGTAATTACTCAGTGAAAGAAGATCTCCAAGGTTAAGAGTGCATTTAGTGTAGGTGCACAACGCACTCCCTGGGAGATATTTTTCAATAGAATTTCATCCTGATGTTGGAATGGCAAATATTTATTTATAATATTTTTGACAGCACTGTAGTTGCTGCTCCTTAGGTAGGTATATAAGTCCCCTCCTTATATAGGTAGATAGGTGTCCTCCTTAGGCAGGTAGGTATGCAAGTTCCATCATTAAGTAGGTATACAAGTACCCTCTTTTTATACCTAAGGAGGTAGGCAGATAAGTCCCCCTTTTAGGTAGATATAAAGGTCCCCTCCTTAGGTAGGTAGGTTCCCTCCTTATATAGGTATAAAGGTTCCCTTCTTAGGTAGGTAGTTATATAAGTCCCCTTCTTATATAGGTTCCCTCCTTAAGCAGGTAGGTACATACATCTCTTCTTCATGTAGGCATATAGGTCCCCTCCTTATGTAGGTAGCTATAGAAATTCCCTCCTTATATAGGTTTATAGGTCCATTCCTTACGGAGATAGGTATACAAGTCCCCTCCTTAGACCCGTATATAAGTCCCCTCCTTAGGCAGGTATATAGGTACCTTTTTAATATAGGTATATAGTTCCCCTTCTTTGGCAGGTAAGTATATAAGTCCCCTCTTTATATATGTCCTCTCTTTAGGCAATTTAGTATATAGGTCCCCTCCTTAAGGTATATTGGTTCCTTCCTTAGGTAGGTATATTGGCCCCTCCTTAAGCAGGTTGTTATATAAGTCCCCTCCTTAGGCAGGTATATAGGTCCCCCTTCTTAGGTAAGTATATAAGTCCCCTCCATATATAGGTCCTCTCCTTAGACAGGCAAGTATATAAGTCCCCTCCATATATAGGTCCTCTCCTTAGGCAGGTAGAGATATGTCCTCTCCTTAGGTAGATATGTAGGTCCCCTTCTTAGGCAGTTGACTATATAGGTCCCATCCTAAATAAGGTATATAGGTTTCTTCCTTATATAGGAATATCGATCCTCTCCTTAGGCAGGTAGGTATATAGGTCCCCTTTTTAGGTAGGTATATAGACCACTAGTTAAAAAAAGATAATAATAGTAACCTCTCTCCGCCCCTTACTCCACTGCCCTACATGGGCGGTGTGACATCGTTGTAACATCAAGACGCTCCTACCGGCAAGTCTTAGGCTGAAAAGCCTTGGCACCGTGACTAGGCTTTGTGGTCTAGAAGAGGCAACAGCGTGATGAATTAACTTAATCACACCGCTACCCAATTCACTAGTGCAGGCGGCAGGAGCAGTTTTCAAATCTTGAGCAGACTCGCCAATGTTCCAGTCTGGTCCTGGTTCAGGACAGCAGCCATTTTATCTGGAGCACAAGCCCCGATTAATACAGCCTAGCGACACCCCTGCTACTACTCTATGTTGAGAGACCATAAATGTCAGAACCCAAAAAGTGCCAACAGTCAGAACCCCTAAAAACAACAGTACTTAACAGTGCCTACTAAAATAATTGTGTCAAACTGATGTCCACAAATGATTAAATACTGTATTTCTCTCATTGCCACTAAACAGTAATATTGTTCTTTTCATTCACTCACATATTAACATTGCCCACTGTTGTTTCTCCTACAAAATAATAATGCCCCTTGAAAAATAATTAAGGTATCCATTTTATTGCGCCCCTAACAGGTAAGGCCTGGTTCATATCAACCTTGTGCTTTCCGATGTTCTGCTCCATTTGGGAGACAGAATAATGGACAGAAACTGATGCCCATTCATCTCTATGGGGTTTTTAAGCTCTCAGTTTGCATCAGTATGGTTCTGTTGTGTCAGATCTCTTTTCTTGACTGAAAAAATAATGTAGACTGCTGCACTATTTTTTCTTTTAAAAAAGGAGATCTGATGGAAAGGACACTTCCCTTTTTTTACATAGAAGTCTATGGTGAATAGATACTAATGGATGGCTATCCGTTTGCATTCATTTTAACATCTGTCTGAAGAGCCCATTATTTGTTCTGCAGCTGTGCTGAGAAATTTTACCCTTTTTTAAGTTAAAAAAGTTGTTTTTAACAGATGCAACCAGATAAAGTATCCATTTAAAGGATCCATCAAAGAATCAGGTCCTTTGACTTTAGTTTGCATCAGTACATTTCCGTTTTCAGTAAGGTGTCTATTGCTACCAACTGACCCAACACAGATGTGAACCAGGGCTAAAAGTACCCATTACTAGGATGACGCCCTCTGATGCGTGCGTAGTTATGTGTGATTGCCAGAAGTGGGTCAGATGGGTCCTGCTGGTACATGTACAAAACTGCTGAGCAGCAGCAGCAAGTGGCCAGAGAGAATCAGATGATTAGTCATTTACTACATACATAACTGAGTGCTACTAGCACATTTAGATCCCCTAATGAACCTTTAAAGGGGTTGTCTCACTACAAGGATTGCTTTTTATGTTAAAGATCTTGCAAAAAGGTCACTTTGCAATATATGTCCATTAATATAATATATGTCCTACCTATTCTGAGATATCTCCTCTTGTATGGACTGCATCAGCTCCTCAGGTCGCTATAGTTACAGACCTATTTGATCTCTCCTGATAGACTGTCAGCACTGGTTGCTATAGCTACAGACCTGGCTTCTACTGCAGCCTAGTAGAAGCCAGTAAACACGCCCCTGAATTCAAAGTGAAATCAAGAAAACAGGACTGAGGTAAGATGAATCAATGTAGTGAGACAACCACTTTAAGTGCGAAACGCCTGTTGGGATTACCTTACATGTAGCTTTACTGGACACCTGAAATGGGTGAAGTGTTGATTACTTTTATTTACTGTTAATAAATTAACATTATTGGGGTCTAGTAGTCAATGACATTATTAGACTATTTCTGCTGAAACTATTTATGATGAACATGTGAATATATCGTTGTCTAGTGCTTTGTTTTTCTTGGGTTTTCATATTGAGAAATGGTATATAATGTGAAATATTTTGCAATGTGATACTTAAAGGGGATTTGCCGAGACAAAGATTCTTACCTCTCAGCTTAGCCCAGGCAGAATGTCAACAAATCACGCTGAGTCATGAAGCTGCAGGGGAGAGAGGGAGGGGGAGTGAGGAGTGAGGAATCCAAGGGAGCGTCTCAAAACTTAAGTGAAATAATAAATGGTACAGCAGTGGATTCACAATACAGCAGACACAGGCTCATACACTGCACTGTCAGGAGGAGCCTTATCTGCTAAGATGTTATGTAAACAAATCACAGAGCTGAAAGGCCCTGTTCACACGACGGATTTGGCCGCGGCCAGACCCGCGCGTGTGAAGAACTCTCCTGTCATTTCTTGACAGGAGTGCTCTGCGCGGCGGCTGCGCGGTGCTGCCGCGGGCAGCGCCGCAGGTGTCGCCGCGGGTGGTGCGCGGCTGGGATGCGGCTAGCGCCGCGGCTTGCCCCCTGCTCTTAATTTGCATGGGGGCAAGTGTTCGGCGCAAGCCGCGCCCCAAACCACGCCCCTCCCGCGCCGAGGCCACGCCCACCGCCCGCCCAGCAAACCCGGGAGTTTGCGGCGCGGCCCGACGAGGATCTGGCCGCGAGAGCCGCGGCGAAACCCGCGGCCAAATCCGTCGTGAGAGAGAGACACACAAAGCTGTGCATAAGGGATCCTGTGACATGTTCACTGAAATAACAAAACTATAACTTGTGACTTCTGTGTACAAAAGACAACAGCTTTTCTAAAACAGCAGCTTGAAAAGCTTCTTCATGTTCCCTGTCATCAGATAAAGCAGGGATCTAATCACTCTACAACTAGTTTATTCTGTATACAAAAGAAAACATATTGCTACCCCGTGCCTTAAAAACTTCTACAGCTCAGTCTCATCAGATAAGAAGCTCTCTCTGCGCAAGCCCGTCCAGCTCTTGTCAGGCCGTATCTAATAGACGCTTTGAAGTAACCAAGGGCATGTAAGGAAGGCTGTAGCCTCTCTCAGACTGCAATTTTTGTAATCACATATATTTAGAAAAGTGATAAAAAACCCATTTTGGAGGATCCCACGTCAACATTACATCGTGGCAAAACCCCTTTAATAAAGGATATCTTTATGTTTATTACAATGGGAGGATTTGCTTCTTGTTTTTGTTTTTTTTGTTAACTAATAGCCCAAGTGTTAAGACCTAATTATAGTCTAATCACTGCTAAATAACCCACAGAGTGACATAATTTGACTGGGAGGTTCTCGAATAGGTTGATACCTTTTACTATGTTATAAAAACTTTGGATATTTTACAGCAAAATAAACAAATATATTAAAAAAATATAAAGGAAACATAAGATTCTTACATCCTGCATTTTGGGCAACTGATGCCAAAATTGCGCAACTTATGTAAATAGAACTTCACAATGATTATTGCATATACCTGTATCGGGAAACTACAAAATAACCCAACCAAGTATTTATTTTAAGTGACGGAATTAAATTCAATGAAAAATCGGCCTTGTCTCTTTTGTTTGATGGTTACCGTATATCACAGTGTTCACTACATAATATCACATAGCAGCAGAACGGCATAATCCCAACAATTTACCAGCAGCATCTCACCTAATTCCCAGCAATTTACCAGCAACATCCTGTAATAATCCCTGGAATTTGCTATCAACATCTAAGCATAATCCTAGTAATTTACCACATACATCCCAGTATGATTATAGCAATTGACCAGCAAAATCCCATTCCATTTTGAACACACTACACTTCCCCAATAGTTCCTGACTTCTAGATATTCAATTAAGGAAACTGTAACATGAAAGGGATAACATGAGTGACTCTTCCCTCTATAAAGGGTTATATGCATCCCATCAGGCTTAGAGGCTTCAAATGCATAAAACAAAATAAAAAACATGATGAAAATGATTAAAAGACTTCAAGGTATGACATGTACTGGTAGTGGGTTGGGGAAAAGCATAAGCTGAAGTGAGCCAAATCAACCATCAAAAAGTAAAAAATAATAAAATGATTCAGTATGAGATCTGACAATTAGGTGCGGCTTGTCCTGGTAAAACTATGCAAAAACCCGAGTATGTTTTCATAACCGTAGCATATCGGCCTTGTACAGCTGTGTTTTTGTAGACCCACAGCATTCTCTTTCTGGTCGGTAACCATTATTGCCTGTGCATGTTTTTTATTCCATTGCCAGAATAACAGATCTTGAATTACCACCCAGTGATAACATTTTTTGTTAAATTGGAAATTAGGAACATAGGCATAATGATAGCCATATCAGATACAGCAGCTGCCAGCTGCTCTGGGACCTGAAAGCTGAGGAAGCCCACTCCGGACCAAAACTATTCTGTACAGTAATTTTGTAGGATGAAACAAGTAGGTGGCTTGCTGAGGAGTAGCAGAACTTTGTTGTATGTATGTGTATATATATATATATATATATATATATATGTGTGTGTGTGTATATATATATATATATATATGTGTGTGTATATATATATATATGTGTGTGTATATATATATATATATATATATATGTGTGTGTATATATATATATATATGTGTGTGTATATATATATATATATATATGTGTATATATATATATATACAACAAAGTTCTGCTGAGATTATGCCTTTCTGCTGCTGTGTGATATTATGTAGTGAACACTGTGATATACGGTAACCATCAAACAAATGAGAAAAGGCCGATTTTTTCAACCCTTAAATATTACTTTTATGCTGCTGTTTTAGCTTCATGTCATTAGGTGGTGAGAACCATGTCATTTTGCTTTAGGGCTCAATGGATCCTGGTTACGTCCCTGATCAGGAAGGTTTCATTGTAAGTTTGTGAGGATTAATGTTATGACGCAAATAGCACTTTACAATTTGATTAAGGGTTTTTCTAAGAGCAGAGAATGTGTCAATGATGAAAAGAGTATGTATCATAATCCACTGCACTCATAAGGTTGCTTTGCTTGTAAACAGGTTTATTAACACATAGTAAAAAAAATCATCTCCAAGTATTAATATCATTCATGGTAGGTAAATAATTGAAACGTTGTGACAGAATCTGTGTATTGTCATATTCATATCTCTCTAATTGGAATATATGAAGTATCTTAAAACTGTTATTGACCTACTTTGAATGATGTTGATACATCGAGGTGTCTATAAAGTGTGACTTTCTACTTAAGTGTTAATCAACCTGTTTTCAAGCAAAGCAATCTTTGGAATGCCGTTGGTTACACTGTACAGTATCTCACAAAGTACCCCTCTTATTTTTATAAATATTGTATTAAATATTTTCATGGGACAACACTGATGATATGACATTTGATACAATGTAAAGTAGTCAGTGCACAGCTTGTATAACAGTGTAAATTTTGTGTGCCCTCAAAATATCTCATCACGCAGCCATCAATGTCTAAACCAATAGCAGCATATGTGAGCTACTGTATATGTGTTGTCCCATGAAAAGATAAAATACAATAGTTACAAAATTGTGAGGGATGTACTCACTTTTGTAAGGTACTGTATATGCTGTATGGACCACCCCATGGAACAACCACTACTCCTTCAATAGGTGTGTGTGACCTTCCAACTACCTACTGATGACTACAAAAAATCAGGATGCCCAACAACAAGCAAAACTGACCAAAATATTGGAAAAAAATTGTCAATTTGTGCTTCACAATTGTCGGCTGACTGTCATCACCACAGAACAGCAAGTGAACATCAACAGAGAAACAGTTAGGAAAATCTTGGCACAAAGAAGGTGTGACAAAAATGTTTCCCAAGGAGCTCACCAATGAACAAAAGCAGAGAAGGTCTGAAATTTTGAAGACCTGTTGAAGAGATAAGATGATATTTTGGGCCATGTGATTACATGTGATGAAACATAGGTCTACCAATGTGACCCTGGAACAAAGTGACAAAGTGCACATGGAATGGAAATACTCACGATTCTCCCAAAAAAGTTCATTATAAGATTGTATCAACAGTCAACTAAGTGTGCTATATGGATGAGCTGATAAGGCTGCATGAAAAAGTAAGACAAAACAACTCAAACGTTCAACAAACAACTTGTAGCTCTTGCACCATAACAATACATAACAATACACCTGCTCCGATGGCACCGTCTGTTCCAAAACAATTATTTCTTTATCAGCTAAAACCTCCCTCACAATGTCCCTATCATGTCCTATCTTCTGCCAGAAGCACGCCGGCTTCAGTAGAAAACCTGTGCTATGTAGACTGCAGCACTGATTTTCTATTGAAGTCTACACACCAGTGGATGCAGTTGGATTTTCAAAGTACTGAAACTGCTGAAAATCGACGAGAATTCAGTGCTGTGTAGACATAGCCTAAGACAGTTTTAGGTTTGACTAGACAGTCTTACAATGTGCCACATCCATTATTATTATTATTATTATTATCATTTATTTTGGAGCGCCCTTGATTCCAGGGCGCTGTACATTTCAGGCGGGTACATTAATAACATTGGTCAAACAATTACAAAGTGACACTAAGTGACTAACAACTGGTACAGAGGGAGAGAGGTTCTTGCACGCAAGGGCTTACAATCTACAGGGAAGGGGTGAAGAGACAGAAGGTGAGGAGC
Source organism: Phyllomedusa bahiana (assembly GCA_025379985.1). Classification (NCBI taxonomy): domain Eukaryota; kingdom Metazoa; phylum Chordata; class Amphibia; order Anura; family Hylidae; genus Phyllomedusa; species Phyllomedusa bahiana. The sequence goes on along the minus strand of JAODAL010004066.1, from coordinate 21,636 downwards.
AGACATGTTTGTGGGGCGGAGGAGTGCAACACGGTTAATGTTGGTTATAGGCAATCCTGAAGAGGTAGGTTTTCAGGTTACCTTTGAAGCTGGTGAGAGTGGGGGAGAGTCTGAGGTGTTGGGGCAGTGAGTTACAAAGTGTGGGGGAAGCACGAGAGAAGTCTTGGAGACTGTTATGTGAGGAGGTGATAAGAGGAGAGCAGAGAAGAAGGTCCTGTGAGGAGCGGAGGTTGCGTGAGGGGAGGTATTTAGAGATTAAGGCAGAGATATATGAAGGGGAGAGGTTATGGAGAGCCTTGTAGGTCAAAGTTGCTATCTTGAACTGGATTCGCTGGGCAATGGGGAGCCAGTGAAGGGATCGGCAGAGGGGAGAGGCAGAGAAGTAGCGAGGAGTGGTGTGAATCAGACGGGCAGCAGAGTTAAGGATGGTTTGGAGGGAAGCGAGAGTGCTAGCAGGGACGCCACAGAGAACGATCTTGCAGTAGTCGAGGCGGGAGATGACTAGGGCATGGACCAGCAATTTAGTGCATTCAGAGTTAAGAACAGAGCGGATTCGGGAAATACGGTTTAGGTGGAGGTGACAGGCAGAGGTGAGGGTTTGGATGTGCGGTTTGAAGGACAGATTGGAGTCAAAGATTATCCCAAGGCAGCGGACCTGTGGTGCTGGTGAGAGAGTGTAGCCATTAACAGTGATAGAGAGATCAGGTGGAGGGATGGAGTGGGACGGTGGGAAGATGATGAATTCAGTTTTCTCCACGTTTAGTTTTAGGAGACGGGAGGAGAAGAAGGAGGAAATGGACGAAAGACAGTCAGGGATCCGGGAGAGTAGAGAGGTGACATCTGGGCCGGAGATGTAGAGTTGGGTGTCATCAGCATACAGGTGGTATTGAAAGCTGTGTGAAGCTATGAGCTGACCCAGACCAAGAGTGTAGATAGATCCATCACAGTGTTCGTAATTTAGTGCAGGTTAAAGCGATCTAGTCTAACCTTACATCATTTTTAAGTTGGCTTACTTTATGTCACTTACAGCACCCAAATTTTGGTGCACAAGGGCACGCCCCTATTACGCGCCCCCTTTGTTGAGGCATGCTCCTTTTTTCGGACGAGGTGCAAAAGTGTCTAGAAGCTGTCTAAAACATGTCCTAAATGTGGTGTTGTCACTGGTGGACCTGCAACCCGCATGTCGGGCTGTGGGTGCACCCATGTCCCCTCCGTCTCTTCTGCTCCGGGGACGAGTGACGCTGCGGTCCGCATGTCGGGCCGCGGGCGCACTCACATCCCCGGGAGCATGTACTTACCCATCAGTGCTCCTGTCTCCGCGTGTTCCTCTGCCGGCTGCTGTGTGCGCTCCCCCTCCCTAGGGTGCGCGCGGCAGTTCTTTCAGATTTAGATGGCCAGCGCGCCGGTAATTGGTCAATTGCTGGTTGTGGGTGCTATATAATGGTACCTCCTCCTGGCCGGATCTCTTGTGCCTCATGCCATAGAAAAAGCGTTCCTTGAGTATATTCTAGTGTCTTCTGCGTTACCGACCCCTTACCACGTTTCTTGACCATGAACCTTCGCTGCCTGCCCTGACCTGTCTGTCCATCTATGACTACGAGTTTGGTGTTACGTTTCGGTACCTCGCTGCACCTTGGTCGCCACCACAGGCTATTCGCGTCAGGGGTATATACCTGGTAGGACTCCTGCCGCAGCAAGTCCAGGCCGCTTTCCGGTAGTCCCCGGAGTCGATTGCTAAGGTCTTATCAATCGACTTGAGGCCTTAACAACTGGCTTAACAACCGACTGGAGTCTGCGGAGTCGATTGCTAACTCTTATCAACTGACTTGTCTTGAGGCCTTAACAACCGGCTTAACGACTGTTAGCGACTTCACACGCAGTAAATTATGTGTCCCCCAGTGAAGGTAATAGGGCCCCCCAGTAAGTTATACGTCCTCCAGTAGGTGCATGTCCCCCAGCAGGTATATGGGCAGGTTACGGGTCCCCCAGCAGGTATAGGGGCAGGTTACGGGTCCCCCAGCAGGTATAGGGGCAGGTTACGGGTCCCCCAGCAGGTATAGGGGCAGGTTACGGGTCCCCCAGCAGGTATATGGGCAGGTTACGGGTCCCCCAGCAGGTATATGGGCAGGTTACGGGTCCCCCAGCAGGTATATGGGCAGGTTACGGGTCCCCCAGCAGGTATATGGGCAGGTTAAGGATTCCCCAGCAGGTATCTGGGCAGGTTACGGGTCCCCCAGCAGGTATATGGGCAGGTTACGGATCCCCAGCAGGTATATGGGCAGGTTACGGATCCCCCAGCAGGTATATGGGCAGGTTACGGATCCCCCAGCAGGTATATGGGCAGGTTACGGATCCCCCAGCAGGTATATGGGCAGGTTTACGGATCCCCCAGCAGGTATATGGGCAGGTTACAGATCCCCCAGCAGGTTTATGGGCAGGTTTAGGTCCCCCAGCACACATGGGTAGGTTATATGTCCCCCAGCAGGTATATAGATAGCTTATAGGTCCCCAGCAGGTATATAGATAGCTTATAGGTCCCCCAGCAGGTATATAGATAGCTTATAGGCCCCACAGCACATGTGTATATATAGATTATAGCTCCTCCCTGCACGTATATAAGTAGATAATAGGCCCCCCCTGCACATATATACAAGTAGATAATAGCCCCCCCCCCCCCTGCACATATATACAAGTAGATAATAGGCCCCCCCCTGCACATATATACAAGTAGATAATAGGCCCCCCCTGCACATATATACAAGTAGATAATAGGCCCCCCTGCTCATATATATACAAGTATATAATAGGCCCCCCTGCACATATATACAAGTAGATAATAGGCCCCCCTTGCACATATATACAAGTAGATAATAGGCCCCCCCCTGCACATATATACAAGTAGATAATAGGCCCCCCTGCACATATATACAAGTAGATAATAGGCCCCCCCTGCACATATAGAAGTACATAATAGCCCCCCCCCTGCACATTTATAACTAGATAATAGGCCCCCAGCATGAATAGAGACAATTAAAAGTAATAAACTGACAGCACTCACCTGACCTCGCTCCCTGTCGCTGCCGCTGTCGCTGCTCCTGGTCTTTTTCCTCACAGGGTGACGTCACCCGGCCGCGCTGCAGCGTGATGACGCTCACTCCGGCGCGCACAGCACAGGCGCGCACAGAGCCGCATCCTGCCTGCGGCGGCCGATACTCTGCGGAGCTCTCTGCTCCGCCAAAGCATCTAACTGCATGTGCGTCCGGCGGACGCACATACAGTTAGTCCCGCCACCGCTGCCATCGCCAAGGTCCTAAGCCGATAGCTTAGCGACTGGTAGCGGCTTAGGACCCTAACGATCGGCGGCGGCGGCGGATAGCGGCGGCGCCGGGGACTACTTTGCGGTGGGCTCTGGTGAAAGCCGGGACCTACTTAGACAGCTTGTGGTGGTCTAGAGGATCCACTACTCCCGCTGTTACAGGTGTAAAACATGTATGACATTATTTTTGGTACAAATTGCTCCAGAATTCTAGCACAGCAACTATCATACATTTTTCCCAGGGTCACAAGAATGACAGATTTATTTTATTGTAATTACTTCAGGGTTTAGACTATATTTACACAGCACTGGTTTCTGGTCAGATTTTCGGCAGATTCAGTATTTAGAATCCACCGAAAATCTGACTGTAACCAGTGCTGTGTCGAAGGCAATAGAAAATCTGTGCCGTAGTCTACACAGCACAGATTTTCTACTGTTGAATTTCTAAACTGCCAGTCTCTGCTGGAATATAGAGCATGTTCTATCTTCTGTCAAATTTCCATCGGATTCCCATACAGTCAATGTTTTGGGCTGGAGGCAAATCCGAAAGCCGGCTGTGTTTTTTGTGCAAACCTGTGGAAAAAATATGCAGTACGGTGATGTTAAAATGCTGTCGGATTTTCAACGGTATTTTAACATTAGCTACGTAGACATAGTCTAAAGCTTGTCAGTAAGTAATGTAAATGAGTTCTGTATTTCAAGATAAGAATCACAACAGAGAGTGAGTCATCATCCCAGCCACTGCTCCGCCTGTAACAGATAAGAGAGAGGTGGCCCCTTAACTAGACTTATGTACAAAAAGAGGAGATAAGATCTGCTCCTAACTTGGAAGAGAAGCAAAGCTATAACAGCAATGTATTTGGTAATAATATTAATTTAGCTTTGCCTACGTGATTAAAGCTAATCCATGAAATAAGAATACCCCTTTAAGTCTTTAAGTCTAATTTCTGTGGGGGAAATAGAAAAAAGTACATCAATTTTACCATTTTTCTTATATTTGAATTGTGTTTATGTTCACTGTGCAGCAAAATGAATGTGTTATCTTTACTGCATGGATCGTTCAGTTACAGGCAGGGCCGGTATGACAGGTAGGCAAAGGTAGGCGACCGCCTGGGGCCCATTTCATCCCAAGCAGAAAAGAGGGCTATGGAGTGGGCTGAATTTTCCATTGGGGGGACACTATATTCCTTACTTGCCTACGGCACCAGGACATCTTGTCCCAGTCCTGGTTACAGGCATACCCAATATGTATTGGGATTTTTAATGTTTTTCTACTTAGACTTGTACCTTTGGCACAGCCTCATAGCCAAACATACATTGCAGATCGCGACTCCATTCACAATGTACCAATGGGTGATAGAGAGCCCCTTCCCTCTAGATGCGGAGAAGCTATTATTGCTATTGATCATGGCATCTAAGGGGTTAAACGGACGGGTTTGGAGTGATTTACAATTCTAGTTTTTTACAGCAGGAGCTCGGCTCTCAGTCACTGCTGGGCTCCGGCATCTAGACATTCTGGTACCTGTCCATCATTGTTCCTTAATGTAAGGCAATCCGTAAAATACAGGTTATGTTGTAGTGCGCTATCGGGTTGACTTTATTGACTAAGACTATTTGACTGCTTTAAAGGGAATGTACTGTATAATCAATATATTGCACTTGTTGAACCCCACCTCATCTCCCAGATATTTATAGTCTGTGAGTGGTCTGGAAGTGGTTAAAGGCATATTCCCATCTGTTTAGCTATTTCTGGCATAGCCAATAGCCACAGGGAAGGTCTCGCCTGTTCCATGTCCCACCTGATTAGATGGCATCTGGACATTGCAATTTGGGAGAAAACTCTTAAAAAAAATTTTTTGTTTTAAACTGTGTGTGATTTTTCTGATGACTTACTCCCTTTACACCCCATTGGAGTGTGGCCATGTGAATATTTTTTGCAAAGAAATGTTTATTGGTAATCATAACCTGTACATCAGTTCCGACCATAATATTTGACTATGAGGGGTGATAAGTTTCCTATCTTGCACAGCCATGAGGTGTTTTGTTAGTTTATCAGCCACATTTAAAGATATATGAAAAGAATTAGGCTGGGTTCAGCTCAATAATGCTTTCACTCAAAAATGTTGGACCCCTTTATATTCAGACAACAATATCAAGAATGTAGTTCTAGTCTTTGCTTTGTCTTCAGCATTTTAATATGTGTCTATAAAACATTTTATGATCTACAGAAGCGTTGTGTCCTTCACAAGACAAAGCAATAAGTCAATGTGTTACAGACGTATGACAGAGCATTATGCAAGTCCCCATCAGACTTCTATACCTTCTTCTAATCATGGGACCCAGCTGGAGGCTATCATTCCTATCACTGTAATGCTGATCACACTTAGGCCCCTGTGCTTTATGCAGCTTCATGCTGGTTCTTCTCTAGAGAGGCTATGTGTCAGTACTACAGAAAAGGCCGCACTGAAATATCTATGAAACAGAAATAGAAGAAATATTTAACCCCTTACTGACTACCGATAATTTGGGATCTAAAGAGGTTGTCCGGTTCACTTTTTTTTGTATTCATTATTATAGTGTATAGGGTAATAGTGCACAATTGAAATCAGAAGTTTATATACACTATATAAAAAGACACATATACATGTTTTGCTCACTATCTGACATGAAATCAGAATAAACCTTACCCGTTTAGGTCAATTACCAATTATTTATATTTGCCAAATGCCAGAATAATGAGAGAGAGAATTTTTAAGGCATTTTTATTACTTTCTGCAAAGTCAAAAGTTGCCATACACTAGGATTACTATGCCTTTAAACAATTTGGGACAGCCCATATGATGATGTCATGTCTTTAGAAGCTTCTGTGTGCTTCTGTGCGTAACATCATTGGAAAGTCTAAAGAAATCAGTCAAGAGAATTGGAAGAGAATTGAAGACTTGCACTAGTTTGGATCATACTTGGGTGCAATTTCCAGATACCTGAAGGTCCCTCGTTCATCTGTACAAACAATTATATGCAAGTACAAACAAAATGGGAATGTACAGCCATCATACCTCTCAGGAAGGAGACGGATTCGCAGAGATGAATGTGCTTTGGTCCAACATGTGCATATCAAGCCAAGAACAAAAGCAAAAGACCTTGTGAAGATGCTGGCAGAAGCTGATAAGATTGTGTCGTTATTCACATTGAAGCGAGTACTGTATCAACACGGGCTGAAAGGCCACTTTGCCAGGAAGAAACCATTACTCCAAAAGAAACATATAAAAGCCAGATTAATGTTTGCAAATGCACACAGGAACAAAGACCTACATTTTTGGAGACATGCCCTGTGGTCTGACGAAACTAAAATTGAACTATTTGGCAATAATGACCATCGTTACATTTGGAGGAAAAAAGGAGAAGCTTGAAAGCCTAAGAACACCATCCCAGCTGTGAAACACGGGGGTGGAAGCATCATGTTGTGGGTTTGTTTTGCTGCAGGAGGGACTGATGCACTACACAAAATAGATGGCATCATGAGGACAGAAGACTGTATGGCAATACTGAAGCAACATCTCAAGACATCAGCCAGGAAGTTAAAGCTTGGGCAGAAATGGGTCTCTCAAATGGACAATGATTTGAAGCATACTGCCAAACAGGTTACAAAGATAACCAAGTCAATGTTTTGGAGTGACCATCACAATGCCCTGATCTCAATCCTGTTGCAAATTTATGGGCAAAGCTGAAAAGGCAAGTGTGAGGAAGGCGACCCACAAACTTGGTCAGTTACACCAGTTTGTGTCAGGAGGAATGTGCCAAAATGCCTACCAACTATTGTGAGAAGCTTGTGGAAGTATATACAAAATGTTTGAGCCACGTCATACAGTTTAAGGGCAATGCTACCAAATACTGTACTAATGAAATGTATGTAAACTTTTGACTTTGCAGAAAGTAATAAAAAAGCCTTACAAAATTCTCTCATTATTCTGGCATTTGTCAAAAATAAAAACATTTTGGTAATCCTAGTTGACCTAAAACAGGTAAGGTTTATTCTGATTTCATGTCAGATAGTGAGAAAAACATGCATATGTGTCTTTTTATTTAGTGTATGCAAACTTTTGCTTTCAACTGTACATAGGGGATACAGCTAGGAGCTGCAAATACAGATAGGATATGGATACAGACAAAGAAGCAGCAAGATTTGTCAAGTTACCTTAAGTTAGCTCTATGTAGGGCATTCATGGGGGGTGTGAATGGGGCCTGCTGGTTCTAGGTAGAAGCCATGGCATGCTGGTTCATGTACCCCTTTTCCAATAGAGATGACCCTGGACCTAGGTGGGCCCTCATTTTTAAGGCTATGTTCACACGGCGTAATTGCGGGACGTAATACCCCCGCAATTCCACGCCGTGTGGACGGGGCGGGGCGGGAGCGGGGGAAGTGAGCGGGGGGCCGCACTTCGCCCGGCCCACTGACTGAATTGCCAGCGGCGCATATACGCCGCTAGTAATTCACATTTTCAATTATCTCCGGGCGGGGAGAGGAGACGGTAATCCATAGTTCTCTATGAGAACTGTGAATTACCGTAATGAAATTGGGCCGTTTTCGGCCGTAATTGGCGCACTTCGGCGCGTAATTACGGACGAAATACGGCCCATTTTAAGCCGTGTGAACATGGCCTTACTGTACTGGAACATCGCACTTCACACCCCTGGGACAGTCTGCATGCTATTCCCTTCCAGGGCCATGTTGTTATTAGCTTCGGACACGAAATGGACTGTTCGGGGATGGCAAGCCGCGTTTTGTGCCCCTGGACCATCAGAACTGGATGGCCCAAGTAAAGTGGGTACCAAAATGGGCCCGCTCTTTTTGGGGACCTTTTCCCTGTTTTCCCTGCCCTTTGGGCCCCTCAAAGAGGGAGTGACGTCTGTGTGGGGGCTTTCATATTTAAAAATATGCCGGGATGGGGCACAGCTGTCAATGATGCAGGTGTGAAATTGCCCATGTGGCCCTTGAAGCAAACGGGCCCTCTTCCTAGCTGTGGGGAGCTGGGGGAGTTAGATGAAGTTTGAATCCGAAACCCCTGAGGGGAAATTTGGGTGAAGTCACAAGGATTGGGGGGGATTTTGTCCCCTTCTCACAAAATGCATTACTGCTGTGCTCTATACATGCAAAAAACAAAGGCTTTAGTGTACAGTTTTATCAAGTTGTGTATGCTGACCTACCACACCAAGGTAGCCTTATCAGTCGGGTCCCTAACTTTAATACCTCTACATGATGCAAAATTGGGCCCAAAACATTCAGGCAGGATTTTTAAAACCCTAATTACTAAGTACCAGTTGTTGTTATTAATCGTCACTTTGTATTTTTTGACCTAGGTTGTATGCAACCCCAATTAAATGCTTGGAAACCCAAAGGGGACTTAAAAATTTAAAAAAAATAATAATAAAATAATTTAAAAGTGTGGAGGGTAGCTGCCCCCATTAAAGGCATCCTCCCACCTGGCTACAAGAGGTCCTTATCATCTGTGTGAATGGAGTCCAGCACTGAATGCATGATGGCTTTCGCAACAAAGGGTATGAAAGTTTGGGGGTTACCGTTTAGGCTCCTTGGGTGGGAGGGGGGGGGTACGCAATTGATCAAAATGCATGCTAAAAAAACCCCGCTGCTGTTAGAGTCAGTAGTAATGCATTTAAAAAGTTCCATAGTCAAAGCTGGGGAAGGGTTTGATGCTGGCTTTTTACTGCTATATTTGGTGTGTGAGAGTTTATCAGATATCTATGGAAAATGCTGTGGATATACCATAAATGTTTCAGGTAAGAATAAGCCTTTAAAGGGAATTTTCTACCTCTAACATCTATGGGATATTGATAGGATATGCTATAAATGTCTGATAGGAGCAGGTCCCACCTCTGGGACGAATATCTACATGAAAAACAGGCCCTCGAACTTCTTTGTGCGGAACAGAGAGGTAGCCACGCATGCATGGCACCAGGGGTGGAACTACCGGGTAGCAGATGTAGCAGATCTATGGGGCCCACATTCTAAGTCAATGGAAACCAGCTATTAGTGCTTCTGAAGTACGCGCTAGCTGGCGCGTAATTCTAAAACACCGGCATATTGTGTCGCGTACAGTACACACCGCAATATGATGTGTGAAAAAACCCTTTTTCTTTCTCCCCCCCTTTTTTATTTTTATAGTTTGATTGTAAAAAATTGTTATTTGGGGTTTCAATTCCTTAAGACTACTAAGGATACCTGTTTCTTGGGTGACCGCCACACCATTGTGAGAGATAATTTAGGTGGTGCTTATGATTATTTTTGACCCATGGATATCTGATATTTTTGTTTCTTATTTTTTAAAAATAAGTTTTTGTACAGTGAAGGGAAATAAAATTTTTTGATCCTTGCTGATTTTGTAAAATTTGCCCATCCAAAGACATGACGTCTAAATTTTAATAGCGAGTAGAAAATCCAATTAAATCCAGAAAATCATTTGTTTTTTATATAATTTATTTGCTGAGAGAAACAAATATTTGATCCTCTACCAAACATTATGAGTTCTGGGATCTCTACAGATCAGTTAGATCACTCCTGACTCAACTCGTTACTGATTAAGAAGCTGTTTTAGTAGGTCACCTTTATAATAAGAATTGTTCACAGACTAATTTATCAGTCAGACTCTTAATATCTCTAAACATGGGCAAGACCCAAAGAGCTTTCTAAAGGATGTTAGGAGCAAGATCAATAGATCTTGCCACAAAGCTGGGAGTGGGCTACGAAAACCATAACGTAAGTGCTGGTATGAGAAAAGAGAATGGTTGGCGCTATAGTAAGAAAATGTAAGTAATACATAATGAAATGTCATCGTCATCGATCTGGGTCACCATGCAAAAATCTGACTCGTGGGGTATCCTTGACATGAGGAAGATGAGAGATCATCCTAAAACTACACGGGGGGAACTTGTTAATGATCTTAAGGCAGCTGGGGACCACAGTCACCAAGAAAACATTGGTAACACATATTACGTCGCAATGGTTTAATATCTGCAGGTGCCTGCCAGGTCCCATGCTCAAGAAGGCACATGTGCAGGCCCATCTGAAGTTTTGCCTTAAACACCTGGCTGATTCTGTGTGTGTATTTGGGAGAGGTGCTCGTGGTAGTTAAGACAAAAATTGAGCTCTTTGGCATTAACTCAACTCGCTGATGACCCAAAGAACATCATCCTCACTGTCATGCGGAGGTGGAAACATTATGTTTTAGGGGTGGTTCTCTGCTAAGAGCACAGGACTACTTCACCAAATCAATGGGATAATGGATGGAGCCATGTACCGTAAAATTTCTGATTGACACCCTCCTTCCCTCCTCGGACATAAAAATGGGTTGTAGCTGGGTTTCGCAAGGACAATGACCCAAAACATACAGCCATAGGCTACAAAGGAGTGGTCCCAAATAGAAGCCACATTAAGGTCATGGAAGTAGGGACTAGCAGTCTCCAGACCATAAATCCATGGAAAACTTATGGAGGGATTGAAGCTCCGAGTTGCCAAGCGACAGCCTCAAAATCTTAATGATTTAGTGTTGATCTGCAAAGAGGAGTGGACTGATTCCACCTGACATGTGTGCAAACCTCATCTCAATACAAAAGTTTGACTGCTGTGCTTGCCAACAAAGGTTTTGCCACCAAGCATTAAGTTGTTTTTTTTTGCCACAGGGATCAAATACTTATTTCTCACTGCAAAATGCAAATACATTTAAATAATTTATACGTGATTTTCTGGATTTTATTTTTGACATTCTATCTCTCAATGTTAAAATTAACCTACCCTTAAAATTATAGACTAGTCATGTCTTTGTCAGTGGGCAAACTTACAAAATCAGCAAGGGATCAAATCATTATTTCCTTTACTGCATATTAGTTAGATGTTTATGTTCACCTGTTTAAAGGGCATATTAGACATATATTTCAATACTTTAGGAACACTGCCAAAACGCATTATGAACCAGGGGCGTAGCTATAGGGGGTGCAGAGGTAGCAGTCGCTACCAGGTCCTGCAGCCTAAAGGGGCCCAAAAGCTCGCCTGCTACATAAGGAGACACCAACACTGTAAGCAGCACATGGCAGCTGGGGAGCCCATTTCACTTTTTGCACTAGGGCTCCAGAGCTTCAAGTTACACCTCTGTTATGAACCTAGCCTTATATGCTTTTTGGTATCTTCTTTCTGTTTTGCCCGTGTTCATTATATTGTGTGCAGGCTTTGACTGGCCCACAAAGGAACAGAGGAAACCCCTGGTGGGTCTCTGAACATGGTAGACCTAAAGTTTCTTCTACACTGCATATACATCCTTGGGAGAGGCAGAAAGAGGCAAAAAGTAAGAGGCAGAGTAGAAGAGGCATATACAGTGTCGGACTGGGGTGCCTAGGGCCCACAGGTGGAGTTGACTGTAAGGGCCCACCAGTTGAGTTTTTATGGGCCCACCGGTGGAGCTTACTTTATGGGCCCACCTTACAGCTTCTGTAAATGACTGTACTTGCCTACTATGCTCTGCCTTTTGCTTTTTGCCTCTCTTTCTCTGCTTTTTTTGCCTCTTCTGAGGATGTATATGCAATTAAAAAACAACTTTAGGTCTACCATGCTCAGCGGCCCATCGGGGGATTCCCCTATTTCCCTGTGGGCCAGTCCAAGCCTGGGCATATACAGTAGCTATAGGGTGTGCCCCCAGAATCAACTCCACTGGTGACCCCCAGAATTAACTCCACTGGTTGGCCCTATAATCAACTCTACTAGTGAGTCCCCAGAATCAGCTCCACTGATGGGCATTATAATCAACTGGTGGGAACTAGGCACCCCTGTCTGACACTGATTTTGAACCATATACTACGTTATGTTATTTTAGGATACTAATCCTACATTTTATACTGTTGTTTAGACCAATCTGTTCCAGAGGTGAATTTATACTTCTGAAATGTGCTCACAGAGATACTGATTAACTACAGTTTAGCAAAGATCCTATTATTGTAGATTATCTTTAATAAGGACCTGTATCTGTTTATGTAAATCTGAGTGTCCTTTGTGAAATAACCAATTAGGGGCATTTTCTTTTATAACTCTGTGTTGTGCTGTTCTTCTGTAAATTCTTCTAGGAAGGTTTTACTTAATCTGTAAACTGGGTGTTACCAAGCTGGGGGTTTGTCTCTGCACATCTAACATGCTAAAAATGAAAAACAGCAGCACAGGAAAATACTATGGGTGCAAGTCCACGGGTCATCCAGTATATTCAATATAGATCCAGACAGCACTTCCAAAATTCAAGTGGTTTTTATTTCACCCAAATGTGCAACGTTTCAGCTCAACATTGAGCCTCTCTCTTGGATTGATTTTCACTATTATTTATACAGTATGGATTTTTCTGATGAAGAGCTAATGCAAATGGGGGCTAAACTACAGCAAAATCTACTGTTACAAAGTAAAAACTTCAAAAACACAAAAAATGGGCTTTGACTTTGTAGTATTTAAACGTTTATATTAAAAGTGAAGTTTTAACATTTTCTAGGATCTATACCATTTTTTGTGTCTTTGATGTTTATAGTTTTCGGTATATCCAGGTGTTTATGCATCTTTTGTGGGTATTTAACTCCCCCTCCCCCTATTATGATATCAGAGGAGTTTTTCATGGATTTTGCTTACAAAGTAAAAACCCAGCACAGAAATCCATCTAGTGCTTCGGATTTCTGCTGCAGAACCGCAACTGATTTTTCTGATGGATAATCTTTCATGTGAACATGGTTTTAACCCCTTAACGACCTTGGGCGTATGTGTACGTCCCAGGGCCGCTAAGGGGCTGGCAGGGGGTATCGCTCCTGCGTCCCTCCCGCTACAGCCGCCGGGTGTTAGTGGGCTAATCGCCACTAACACCCTCGTCAGTAACAGCGCCGGCAGGTGGCTCCGCCCGCTGCGCGCTGTTTAACCATTATGACCACCGCGCCAAAGATGGCCCGGCGTCTGAATCAACGCCGATCGGTGACCGCACCGTTCGTTTCGGTCATCGGCATCAGTGACAGCTATGCTGCGCGATCCGACGACCGGGCATGGTGGTGGGGTGCCCTGTGTGGCTCCGTCACTTACACTGCTGGTTTTGCCCACTTCTGTTCGCAGGTACAGGGGAAGTGGGGAGAAACCGCCATCTTTGTACACCCTAATGCTATTGCCTGTGCCATGCATTAGGTTGTATAACAATTGCGCCACCTAGTGGTCAAGTACCATAGGTGGCCTCAATGTTACAGTAAAAAAAAAAATATTTATATAAGAGTTTTTAATAGTACAAAAAAAATGGAAAATTAAAAAGTTCCAATTTCAAAATCACCCCCCTTTCCCCATTTTACAATAAAATCATTTAAAATAAATAAAAAAGGTACACATATTTGCATTCGCCGCGTCGAAAAAGTCCGATCTTTAAATATATTACATCATTTATTACCGTACGCTGAACACCGTAGAAGAAAAAAAATTCCAAACGCCAAAATTGCGTTTTTTGGTCTTTTTTCAGTCACTCAAAAATGGATATTAAAAATTATCAAAAAAGTCGCATTGCATTCCATAACTAGCGATAAAAGTTACACCTTCAGACTCGCAAAAAAATGCCCCCTCCTGTCGTCCGTAGGTGTTAGTACAAAAAAAAGTGATTGGGCGCACAAATGGCGCCGTGGGCAAATTTCAAAATTAGAAATTGTTTGGAATTTTTTTTCAGGGTACCATAACATATAACGAATAACCCTACATGTTTGTTATTTGCTGGATGCGTAAACAAACCTGTAGAATACAGATAACACATTATATTACCAAAGATTGAAACGCCTCGTAAAAGCAAAAAACCCCCGCAAACAATTTGTCCCACTTGGATAATTTTGGGTTTTCCCAGTATATTCTATAGTAACAGTGAATAACACCATTAGAAAGTTCATCTTGTCCCGAAAAAATAAAAGCCCTCATGTGGTCTAGGTAGGTGGAAAAATAAAAAAGTTATGCTTTCAGAAGGCGAGGAGGGAAAAACGAACGTGTCACCAAAAAAAACGCCTGGTCCTTAAGGGGTTAAAGTGCACTGTGACTGAGAAGGCAGACTGTAGGAGGAGGAAAAAAGGTTTTTGGTTTTGTGTTTGTTTTTTGTTTTGATCGTTTGGTTTTTTTGGTTTTGTTTTTTTTTTGTGTGTCGGGGTTTGGTTTTGGAGTTCTGTGAGATTATGACAGATAAACAGACAAAGTAGACAGGCAGCACTTGTGATAGATAGATAGATAGATAGATAGATAGATAGATAGATAGATAGATAGATAGATAGATAGATAGATAGATAGATAGATAGATAGATAGCTGTCAGGACTGAGATATTGGTCTTTTAAGGATTTTGTTGCAGCCTCAGCCAGGGTCAGAGCCGTAACTTGAAGCTCCTGGGCCCTAGTGCAAAAAGTGAAATGGGGGTCCCCCAGCTACCATGTGCGATTTACAATGCTGTCTCCTTATGTGGCAGAAGGGCTTTTGGGCACCCACAGGCTTTTGGGCCCAGTAGCGCCTGCTACCTCTGCACCTCCTGTAGCTACGCCCTTGGCCAGGGTATGTATAGGTGCTTAATGGGTTAAGTACTTGAGCCTAATCCCTGGCTGGGGTCCCCGCTTCCTGTCTGCCAGTCTGTGCTGGTGATTGCTTTTGGTGACCTAGCTGTTTTGCTGGTTCTTGGATTTTGATTTGTCTTTCTGGTTACTCTCCCGCTCTATCCTTTGCATTCTCCTGATTTGACCTCACACTGTATGATTATTCTTTGTTATCTGTGGCGTCTGATCCTTGTTTGTCGTACATTTGTCTTCTGTCTGTTTGGCACGTTTTGCTAGGTACAACTCAGGCAGTGATTGAAGTGTGGGGTTGCCCTTTTTGGGGCGGTTGCTCTGCTTATGCAGGGTAAGCCAGGTCGAGGCTAGGGCATCTCTTACAGCAGTATTTGTTCATGATAGACAGACAGACAGACAGACAGACAGACAGACAGACAGACAGACAGACAGAATAAAACCCCCAGATACAGACAGACAGACAGACAGATACAGACAGACAGACAGACTGATAGATAAATAGATAGATAGATAGATTAATAGATAGATAAGATCAGATTAGATAAATAGATAGTATAGTTAGTGGATTATTTACATGGACCAAACGGTTTCTGTCCAACTGGCCTCAACCAGTTTTATTCAGGCACAGGTTACAGAATCAACAAACAAAACAAAATCATAGGCCATCTGGCCACTATCTCATCATCAGAGTCCCTCTCTGACCAGTGATTTGTGTCTACCACTGAGCACCACCAAAACAACACTATTTGGACTGCCCCATATAGGCTTCCCTCAAGCCTCTGGGGGCCAGAGCCTCTCGCCGGCTTCCCTGTTGCTCCAAGCTCCAGGCAGCCAACCCCGCCCCCTGATTACCTGGAGTATCAGGCTTTTTTTGTTATAGGCCTCCAGGGACCTGCCAAAAGCCTGTCCTGGAACATGGGGAGTAGGCACCCACTGTTACGGTTCCAGACGCGGAAGTGGATCCACTTGGACCTCCGCAAAGAGATGGTGTAAAAGCCATGCCAGGGACAACGGAATCTTAGTAGGGCCCGGTATTCACCAGAGCCGCCGCAAAGCGGGGATGGACTGCTGCGGCGGGTGTCTACCAGGTCGTTACCCCTGAGTGACGTGCTTGCGGTGGCAGCCGTAGTATTGCGTGGTGCAAAAATCATCAGGCAGGTCGTATTCGGGGTCAAGGCAGGAGGTCAGGGCAGGCAGCTATGGTTCGTGGTCTGAGGACAGGCAGGCGGTCAGGGCAGGCGGCACGAGATACGTGGTCAATAGACGAAGCATGGGTACGGTTAACACGGTAGATCAGGACGAGGACAATCGGAATCGCTTCTCAATAGGCAAGGCATAAAGATCCGGCGGGAGCAGGCGGAAGTGGTGGACTAGCGCCAGGGAAAAGAGGCAGTGCCCGGCAATTACCCATATTTACCGGCGCACTGCCCCTTTAAATCTCACAGAGCTGGCGCGTGCGCGCGCCTTAGATCCAGGGATTCGCGTGCGCCGGGACAGCTTGAGACCTGCGAGGAGTCGGAGCGCGGATAGGGTAAGTGGGTGAAACGACGGGGGTGCGACGTGGCAGGGACCGGGGGCAGAGCAGCGGCGGCGCCCGCAGGAGGGATCGCGGTGCGCGGAACGCAACTGTTACCCCCCCCCCCCACCTTTACCTTCCCTTCTTCCTGGACTGGAGAAATCTCTGCAGGAACTCACAGTCTCAAGATGTTGTCCTCGGCTCCACGATCTCTCCCAGGACCAAAACTCCTTTCATCGATCAAGAATACCGCCCTTCCTTGATGGGCTTCATGTCTAGGATCCTCATTTACAGTTGATGATGTTGGCGGCCTCCACTTCAGAAGATGAGGCTTGATCCTCTGGGAAAAAACGATCAGGACCACAGCTTCAACTAGGAGACGTGGAAGGAGGTTGGGAGTTACGCATGGTGGGGGAGCGGAGTTTGTAGGCGCCGGGTTGATGGGGCGAGTATTCAAAGGGTCCTACGTACCGGGGGGGCCCCAATTTGTACGAGGGGATCTTCAGCCCGGTTATATCTGGCCGTAGACAGACCTTGTGCAAGTGCGAAAAACACTGGGGAGGGTCTTCTATTCTTGTCCGCTTTGGACCTTCATGCGTGCGGACGCATGCTGCAGAGACTGGCGCGTCTGTTTCCTAATGGAACCATATCTTGGGCAAGAGTTGTCCGCTTGCGGACTTCGATGATGGAGACAATGGTAATGGAGGGTGGGCATGTGGCCATTTGACGATGAAAATATGGGGAGGTCCAGTGGATTCCGACTCCAGGGAGTTATAGGAAAAACTAGCCCAATAGAAGCTAGCTGGCCAGTCATCCTATCGTGCCGAGGACAAAATGTCGTAAATAGCCCCCAGAATCTGATTGATCCTCTCCACTTGGCGTTCTTCTGCGGGTGGTAGGCGGAAGAGAAATCGAGGTTCACCTGCTTCCGAGGAAGTCAGAGGGCCGCCAGAACTCGACACAAATGGACCTCCCGATCCGAGACAATGTGCTGCGGCAGTCCGGGTAGGCGGAAGATGTGGTGAAAAATGGTTGGCCAACTGGGGGGGCAGCGGTGGGTTGCCCTGGCAACGGAATAAAGTGCGCCATTTTCGAAAACGTTCCACGACCACCAGATGACCGTGTTGCCCAAAGAGGAGGCAGATCCGTGATCGAAATCCATTGCCACGTGAGTCCAAGGGGCCCTTAGGGATGGGCAGGTGGCTGGAGCAAACCCGCGGTTTTGTGGCGTGGGAGTCTTGTTACGAGCACAAGTAAAGCAGGGACTTCACGAAATTCCTTGATGCCCTAGAAGCTCTGGCACCAGTAGAAAAACGAGAGATTAGGAGGAAGGATTTGCGTGCTTCCTGGGTGTACCAGACTCAAGAGGAAACGTGTCCCCATTTCAAAATTCTCCTGCGGAGCGCAGGACGGACATATAGTTTCCCTGGAGAACCTTTCGCAGATCTACTGGAGCCACCGAGATCAGGCGTTAGGGGAAATTATATGTGGGGCGTGCCCTCCTCACCCAACACATGGGAGACACGGGGAGCGCATCGGCCCTGCGTCTTTCTGCGGGCCCGAAAATGTTCTGGAAATTAAAGCGCGAGAAGAAACGGGCCAGGGCTTGAGTGGGTTGAGGCTTTGGGGCCGATTGAAGGTTTAAAAGATTTTTTATGGTCGGGAAAATGGTGATGGGGTAGTGAGCACCCTCCAAAAGATAACGCCACTCCTCTGGGTAGTTGTAGCCAGCAACTCCGGTCTCCCGAGGGTTTGTAATTTCTCCCCGGGGGGAAAAGAAAGTTTGGAGAGAAAGACAGGGGGACCATTTTCCCTTTAGGTCCCTTCTGCGTAAGAATTGCGCCACCCCCGACCAGGAGGGGGGTCCCCTCGGGAAAGAATGGTTTCTCGGAACCCGGTCTGGTAGGCGGGCCCCGAGGCGGGCTCCCTTAAGTTGGCAAACGCCTTTTCGGCTCGGGCGGCCACTGCCTGGGGTTGGAGTTCTTCTTGGTAAGTGCAATGATGGGTGCCCCAAAGGTTAGAATAATGCAGGAAAAAATTGATGGTAGTAATTTTTTGAGAAGCCCAGGAAGCGCTGTATAGCTCGTGGGCCCCCGGGCCGGGGCCACTGCAAGACAGCCGACATTGGGCAGGACCCATCGTAACCCGCGGTCCGAGATGACGTAACCAAGGGAAAACGGGGGGGTCGGTGGAAGGACTTTTCTCCAATTTTGCGTAGGGTGGTTGGCACGTAACCGCCCAAATCGGGCGGACATGGGCGATGAGTCTCCCATGGGCAGAGGAAACACCAAATGTGTCTGGTAGCCCACAAATGGAAAAAAGAAAAAAATGGACCCGGCGCCGGGGAGGTATAAGAAAAAAAGCCTGGTTAAAGGTTTTCGTTTAAAAGTTTTTTTTTTTAAAAAGTGCCGCGCATTACCAAGACAAAATTAAAAACATAGGAACTTAAAATAAACTTTAGCGTTTCGGGTGCCCCCCGGTTATCAGAAGAAAAAGAATGACGAAAACTAAATATTTTAAAAGGCCGACATGGTTAAAAATGGTTGTTACTTTTTTAAGAAAAGTGCGTAAAAACCCTTTTTGGGAAAGGATCGGAAGTAATTGGGGGTGAAAGGTGTCAATCAAAAAGGGAAAGACGAGAAGGAGAAGAGACGGGAAACCCGGAGTATACGGGAAAATCCCGTGATATGTTGGTTTTTAAATATGTGTTGCAAAAATAAAAACAAAAAATATGATTAAATGGTGTGTGTGTATTACTGTAGGTAAAAGGGACTTTTTTACGGGTAGTGATGTAAATAAACCTCCCCAGGGTTTGAGTGGGAGAAAATGGAAAAAGGAAAAAAAAAGTGGATGAAAGGGAGAAACTTCCAATGGGAGGGAGGCGGTAAATACGAATGAACCATGGGGAGTGGAGAGAATGATTAAAAAAAAGGATTGCCCCCTTAAAGTAGAAATTATAGGCGTGAGAAATTATATCCGAGAAAAATAATTTTGATTGGAAAAGGGTGAGGGTAAATTCGAAGGGGCCCAAATGGTGTGTTTATAGAATTGCCCTTGATTGGTTATACTGATGGCGGCTGTAAAAGAAAATCAGTATGAGATAGTGGGAAATTTGATAGGTCCAACTTGTGCCGGCAATTTGAATTGGCCAATGAACGAGAGGCTATTCCTCTATGGAAAAAACATAGAAAAAATTTTGTAAGCTGATACCAGAAAAAACCCCGATTTTTTATGATTATAAAAGGGTATGGCGGAGACTGGGAGGGGTCGAAGTAAACCCTGGAATAAGAATTTGAGTTTCAGTGAAGATTAGAGCGGAAAAAGGGGGGGACAGCCCTAAGTCCCATAATAGGATGCTTGAGTGATCAAGTGGAAGTATTATTTCACCAAAGTGGATAAAAAATAACACCCCAATGTTGCAAAAAGATTACATAGTACAATATAAAAAATACTAAAAATAAAGTAATAAATCCAGGTAATCAAAAAAATAAAAATGTTTGTTAATCAAGTCTCTTAAATGAGAACCAAGGCGGAATATAATGCAAAAGGAGCGTATGCTTGGTATCTTGGGCAAGGGTTATACAAAATAAGTCTAAAAAAAATATATATATCCAATGGGTCATAAAAATTAAAACCCTAAAAGTTTTATGTACAAGCAAGTGTCGGATACAAAATGAACCCTAAAAAAAAAGGTCTAGCGGGATTAATTTAAAATTTAACTTGTAGCAGTTGGACCCTTTTGGGGGCAAAAATCTGCAGTCTGTAAAATTCCGAAAATCTCCTTCTTCTGGAGAGCCTGTAGGCGGTTTGGAGTTTAAGGGGGTAAAATCCCCTGGAGTGATATTTAAAATGGAAAAAAATTTTTGATGAAATTCATTAAAAAGACGTGAAATATGTAGTTGATCACCTCTTTTTCCCCGGCTCTGTGGCCGTTTAACGAAGATGTAGAGGTCTGGATGTTTACTACATATTGAAATTTGGGAACAATTCTTAACATATTAACGAATGAACTTTTACAATTGAGGTATGTTTAATAGGAATGTTGCCCTTTGTGGTTTTTGAAATAATTCAGATCGGTGTAAGCTAGTACGCATAGGCAAAGGGGGGGGCCGGCAGGGTGAACACCCGATTGGGTATGGGTTTTGTGGTGTTTCTGGGGGGTCTTTGATCCCACTCGGAGCAACCAAAATTTTTAATATTCGGTGCCCTTCTGTATATTTTATCGGTTTTTTGGGTAGCAGTGGACCTAGATAGGGGTCTTTTTTAAAAATGTACCAGTGCCTTCAGGTATTTTGTATTGTTGATCTTGAGGAGTTAATTGGGTATGAGAGCTTTTTTACTTTGGTATCATTTCTATATTGTTTTCTTCTTTTTTTAAGGCAACTTTGGGGTTTTGTAAAAATGTCGGTTTTTTTTGGGCATGTAATTTAAAGATTTTGGGTTTTTTTTTTCCGTTTTTTGGAAAGGGGCTAATTTAATTTTTGTTTGTCGGACAAAAAAAATAGGGCCCTTTTGATAAGACTTGAAATTTTTTTGTTGGGGGGTATTGGGATAAAATTTAAGTCCCCAAATTTTTGAAAAGGTGGTATTGTTTGGTAGGAAAGAGTTTTTTTGGGAGTTTGGCGTTTTTTTTTCCCCTTTTGGTTCCAGCTCAACTCCAATAACTCTTTCCTAAACCCCAAAAAATACCGCCTTCAAAAAATTTGGGGCTTCAATTTATCCCAAAAACCCCCCTAACAAATATGAAATACAATCTTTTCAAAACCTATTATTTTGTCCGACTAAAAACAGATTAAATTAGACATTCTAACAAAAAGATTTGAGGGAAAAAAAAACCCTGAGAATTTTTATTTCTGCCCAACAAAAAAGCCGACACTTGCACAAAAAGTTGCTTGAAAAAAAAAAAAGGGGAAGAAAAACAATATGTAGATGATGTCAAAGATTTAAAAATGCCCCCATTACCCATTTTTAAATCCTCAAAATCAAAAAAAAAAAATAACTTGAACGGCACTGGTTTTCATTCTTAAAAAAAAGACCCCTTTTGGTCCCCGCTCCCATAAAACCGGTATAAATACAGAAGGGCACCGAAAATTAAAAAATTGGTTGCTCCGGTCGGTCAAAGACCCCCCGAAACAACACAGAAGCCATATCCCAATCTGGGGGTTCACCCCGCCCGGGCCCCCCTTTGCCTATGGCTGTTTTCTA